>JADKXX010003367.1:0-56770 GCA_017310255.1 Butorides virescens
GCCGCGCCACGCCCTACTGACGCGCCACGCCCTGTTTGCCCGTCCTGTTCGCCGCGCTCCGGGTCGCTCGCGCTCCCTGGGGGCTGCTTTTGTACGTCAGGAGGGCCGGGCCACCGTCACCCCTGACTCCGCCCACGCTGAGTCAGAGCTGCCCGCTCGTTCGGAGCTGGCTCTGAGGTGGGGGGGGCGGGGCTGGGGTGCCCTCTCCCTCCCTGCGCTTTTGACTTCGCGGTTCTGCCGCTTTTAGGAAAGGGTCCTCCGACGCGATCCTCCGCTCCGGAGCCCTTCGCCTCGGTGTCTTCGCCGAGCTTCCCAGCTTCTTCTAATACAAAAGATAGTCCAGTCCCTTAATCATCTTTGTGGTCCTGTGCTGGACTTGCTTTAGCAAGTCTATGTCTCCTTTGCACTGGGGTGCCCAGAATTGGATACAGTACTCCAGGTGTGGCCTCATCAGTGCTGTGTAGATGGGAAGGATCGCCTGCTGGCAACATTCCACATAGTACAGTGCAGGCTGTTGGTCTTCCTCACCACAAGGCACATTGCTGGCTTATGGTCAGCTTGTCCGCCAGGACCCCCGGGTCTTTTTCTGTAAAACTGTTTTCCAGCTGGTCAGCCCCCACCATGTACAGGTGCATGGGGTTGTTCCTCCCCAGATGCAGGACTAGGCATTCCCTTTGTTGAACTATATGATTTCCCTTTCTGCTCATTTCTCTAGCCTTTTCGGGTCCCTCTGAATGGCAGCACAACCATCTGGTGTATCAGCCACTATTCCCAGTTTTCTACCATTTGCAAACTTTCTGGGAGCGCACTCTGTCCCATCATTCAGGTCATTAGTGACCTCAGCATTTTCTGTGTCCTTTGTCACCAGATCCCATCCCCAATTCAGAAGTGGGATCATGTTTTTCGTCGTCTTCCATTTGCTGTTTATTCACTTGTAGAGACCTTCCCTGTTGCCCTTCACAAGACTTACCAGATTCATCTCCAGGTTGGCCTTGGCTTTTCTAACCATATATCCCTGCATGATTGGACAGAAACCCTGTGCCCCTCCTGAGTCTGCTGCCCCTTCTGCCTGTTATACACTTCCTTTATCTCTGAATTCAGACAAAAGATCCTTGCTCATCCATATAGAACCCTGCCACCTTTGTTTGATTTCCTGTTTCTTGGGATACATCTTTCATGCTGCCTCCAACTTTCACATCCACTACCAGTTCTTCCCTGTTCATAAGCATAAGTTCAGTAAAACACCTTTCTTCATTGGCTCCTCAGTTACCTGTGCCAAGAAATTGTCATCAATGCACTCAAGAAATCTCCTATATTTCTTGAGCCCTGCTGTATTATCCTTCCAGCAGACACCAGGGTGGGTAAAATCACCATGAGTACTAGTGGCTTCTTCCAGTTGTTTGAAGAAGGACTCCTCTGCTTCTTAGTCCTAATCAGGAGGTCTGTAGCAGATACACACTGCAACAGTGCCCATGTAGGTCTGCCCTCTAATATTCACCCATAAGCTCTCAACTGCCTTCCTGACACATAAAAATAAATGATGCTGTTGTATTCAACTGATGGCTTTACATTAGTTGCCTCCTGTGATACAGAAGTTCATCCTAAACATACAGTGGTACATTATTCAGCAGGAAAGAAAAATAAAGGAGCTAATTCTGCTAAACACATTTTAACTAGTGTCTAGCTTTTAGAATGAATGTGTATTTGGTTTTCAAGTGAAAACAAAAACTAAGGATGTTCTTCTTGAATATATAATAAATCTTTTAGTCTATTCTTGACCTACCAGATAAGTAATAGTTTTCAGCTGCCTGTATATAGAGTGAAATACCTGTAAATCGAATATATGTTTTTGCTTCACACACATCACTTTGTAGAAGCAGCACTAGTTCTCATACTTACCGTAAAGCATTTTTTATTGACAACTGTCAGGATTGAGACACTGGACTAAAAGCACCATTTTTATGAATTAGCATGGCAATTCTTGTATGTAAATATGTAGTCCCCACAACTTTGTTCCAAATATACTTTACAGGCTCATTGACAAAACTGCAAATAATTTTGAATGTACATAGTCTTTGAAGCTACAGATGATTTAAAACTGAAGTTTTTACCTGTATGTAAAAATCTCATTGTACAATTAAAATGTACGGGGCTGTACAACAATTTTGATGTCTCTACATAAGTGTTATACTGAAATCATCAGGAAGAAGGATTAATTTGATCATTTGGTCAGCTCCAACAATATTCTGACAGGGTGACAAGATGAAACAGTAGGTTTACCTTTTATTTACTTATTTTGTAATATGTAATCCATAAATTCCATGAACTCAGAGGGTTACAAGGTATGCTGTTTTCATAAGGCATGCAGAGGAATAACATATCCCTCTAATGATCAGTTAGAGTCTTTAATTTGTTGTCTACTTCTAATGATAAATGCAAAAAAGTTGTGGCTGGGTTTATTTGGTTGTTTCCCAGAAACACTTTTTGCCAAGGGCTTGTTGGTATACAAAATGCCTGGACTTCCATTCTGATATCCCATATGGTCTGCCTTGGTTTCCCAAATGCTTGCCACAGTGAAACCTATTTTCCTGGCAGACACAGAGGCCTTTAAGGGTCCATTCTACCCATTTTCCATTGTTCAGGGATGGGTTGTATTTTTCTTATTATTTTGGCATATAACTCTGAACAGGTGTCATTAGGTGCAAGGAGGCATGTGGTGTCAGTGTAGTGGGGTTGCCACAGAAGATGGACTTCCCTCCTCTTTTCCTGGAGAACAGATGTCCTTTGCAGTGTTTTGCGGGCCTTCCTATCTCAGTCCCATTGATACCTGGCATCTCTGCTTAATGGCAAGGGCTCTATCAACTTCTGAATGGGCACCCAGCCATCCAAACAGATGGTCCTAGATTCAGGAAGGCAAAAAAAAATTATGTGGATGTAATATGTTTTTAAAGGCCATAATCCCAGCTGGCCACACTGAAATGTTTGTCCTTTCTCTGCTTCTGTAACTGTCATTCAGACAATGTGCGACTGCTGCTTTATCTTTGATCTGGATTGTATTTCAAATCGCATTGTATAAATTTCATTAAACATTTGTTTTTCTCATATATACACATATATATGCATATATATTTACACTTGCAGTCAAATGCAATTAATATTTATTCCTGTATCATTCAGCAAGAGTGAGTGACTTACAACTTATTTAGGTCACAATACTCAGCAGTTATATAATCATTTTACATCCCAAATCCTTAGCACATTCAACTCACATATTCATTAATTCATATTCAACACCTATATAATCAATCAAGGTCAAGGTAATCAATGTAAAGACACACAGCAGAATAAGTAAAGCCAATATGTGTCAAAAACTATGAAAACTTTAATGCCTTTCTTCGCTGAAAACTCATTTGGACTATAACGGAAGTTGATGTTCTTCTTCATGTTCTTAATCATCAAACAGAACTCATGAAGTGAGATTCTGTAAAACCCTTTCTAAAAAAGATAGAATAAGATTAGACTTGGAATGTTTTTCTGTTCTTAACACTATAAAATTTCCAAAGTGGCATTAGTTTAAATCCATCAAAATCTTTAGGACTTTTTCTTTAGGTAATATTTACATGCCTGTGATGTAATGTCTTAAATTAATCAATTATACATGCAATCACTTATGCAAAGTGACTTGGTTGCTGCAGTTTTTGGTGCATTTAAAGTTACATTAAGAATGCAATGACTTAGGCAATTATATAGAGAGGACACTGAAGTGAGCTGGGAACCAACTTTCTAATAATTTCAGAAGTTATTTTTCCAGAGAATTCTAGTAAATGCAGACCTCCAACATACAGATCATATCCTAGGTCACTACAGAAGCCAGAAACCTCTGGAATCAACTATTCAGCCATTTTGTCAACAACTTATCAAATAAGTTGCAAATTTATCTATTTGTTTCACAATTAAACAAAACTAATTTTCAAAAAATGTATTTTATTCAAGTTGGTTTTTTTCCAAGGAGTACAAAAAGTTACCTTTTCCATACTGAAAAGGTAAATACTTATGTTCATTTGGTCCTAATCTGTGTATCAAAAGCTATTGAAATAATTAGAAGCTGTGATAATTTTTTTTTATTCTATTATCAACATTTAGTCTGTGGCTTCTTATTATGTTATTGTACACCATGTCTCACCCATCTGTCTTTCAGGACACTAACACCAAATTATACCTACTACACTATTAGTTGTCAATATGAAGTATGTCTTTATTGTCATGTTATGTTGTAGCAAGGTTTTAAATACCTTATCTATTCTAGTATACCCTTTTCAGAATGGCTGTTACAAATTCAACTTTGTGTGCATAGACTACCAGGAGAATGCAGAAGTAATTTGAACCAGTTGAATATTTTCAAATATTAAAATTTCATTGTGTTTCCATTATTATAGGCATAGGACTTAAATTCCAGTATTCGGATTTATTGTTGTCAAAAATCTCCAGCTGAAAAAAGTTGGCTTTCTAGAAAAGAAAGACATGATGTATTCCACCATTTTATTTCCTTAGCATAACTGAAACAGCTGCCGTTTTTATCTGGGAGCCTAGCATGTCCTCAGGGGCATGTAATAAAAAAAAGGATTGCATAATAAAATTATATCTATGGAATTGTAATTGCCATAAAAACAAAGAAGAGATAAAATTGAAATAAAGATTAGCTACAGGAAAATACAATAATGAGCTATACCCGGGCAAACAGAAGGCTTCCAGGGGGAATAAAATACAGAAAAGAAGACCTGTAGTTGTCAGACAACCTCGCCAATTGCTTGATTATATCACGATATCAACAGAAACTCCATCTGCAGAGAACTCAGTCTGTCCAGCTTTGTTTCATAGTAGTCTCACAGCTTTATTCTCATCTATGATTTATCCCCAATAAACCTCACAAAAAGCCAAGATATGTGAGTTGATATAATAACATGTACTCCACCAGAATATTTTTGGCATCCCTAGGTGGATCCAAGGAAAATCAGTTGTTTCTCACAAGTCTGGGTTTTAAAGCCCAGAACAACCACCTGAAATCAAGAGAAGCGGCTAGCGACTATAGATGTTTATAGTTGTGTGTAATGTTCTTTTTTTTTCAGACAGGTAAAAAAGACATATAGAGTAAGACTAGGCAAAATTTGCTATGAAGTAGATTAGGAAAGTCATGGGACCCTAGATACAAGATAGAGCAACACTTGTAGACCTTGAAGGCTTCAAGGAGTTTGCCTAGGGAAGATATAGTAAGTGCACTGTTAGCCTAAACTCAGTGACATGCTACTGAATTTATCTCCTTTACAGAGCTTTACAGAATCTGTTTGCAGTTACTGTTAGTCTGATGAATCATAGAATCATAGAATCATAGAATGTTTTGGGTTGGAAGGGACCCCTAGAGGTCATCTAGTCCAACTCCCCTGCAGTAAGCAGGGACACTGCTAACTAGATCAGGCTGCTCAGAGCCCTGTCCAACCTGGCCTTGAATGTTTCCAGGGATGGGGCCTCCACCATCTCTCTGGGCAACCTGTTCCAGTGTTTTACCACCCTCACTGTAAAGAATTTCTTCCTTATATCCAGCCTAAACCTACCCTGATTTAGTTTAAAGCCATTACCCCTTGTCCTGACACAGCTGGCCCTACTAAAAAGATTTTTCCCGTCTTTCCTATAGGCCCCCTTTAAGTACTGAAAGGCCGCAATCAGGTCTCCACACAGCCTTCTCTTCTCCAGGCTGAACAAGCCCAACTCTCTCAGCCTGTCCTCATAGGAGAGGTGTTCCAGCCCTCGGATCATTTTTGTAGCCCTCTTCTGGACCCACTCCAACAGTTCCATGTCCTTCTTGTGCTGAGGGCTCCAGAGCTGGATGCAGTACTCCAGGTGAGGTCTCACCAGAGCAGAGTAGAGGGTCAGAATCACCTCCCTCGACCTGCTGGCCACACTTCTCCTGATACAGCCCAGAGGATGGTTGGCCTTCTTATATGAAAGATATAAAATAATTAAGGAGAAAAGTGGTAAAAATTAATGAGGAAATGGAAAAAAAAAATTAAAATCTATAAATCATTTACACTCAGGAGTAGAGATACTCCAGGGCATTTTGTTAAAGGATGCAAACAAGGTTTGCATTTGAAAAATGTCCTAGCATTCAGAAGAGGTTACTTCAGCATGTACGTTAATCTATTACTTCTGACTGCTTCAGTGGGATTCAGATGTGCATGTTTTCTTCAGTTAATTTTATTTCTTCTGGCTAAAATTAGGTTAGCTATGATCATACTTACACTTATGCTGCACACCTGAAAGTTGGTAAACTATTTCACTGAGAAGCACTGGATAACATGTCAGGTCATACTGGAGATAGCAATTGTTCAACCCTGCTCTTTTCAATTCTTTCTTTCCTGAGAAGGTACTTATACCCTGTAATAAAGTCAGCTTTCAATCTTCTAAATAAGGCAATCTAGGCTAAAAGTATGACAGAGGAAGTGGACTCTGCAAGTGAAATTATATGGCATGTATAGGACTTGCTCCTATTAGTCTACTATTTTCTGAAAGTCATCTTTGGTACCAATCATTAGAAAATTTAAGGTAAATAAATTTTTTACCTTTCTAATTTTATTAATGACTATTGACTTATTTTAGTAGATCTCTGAATTATATGTTCCACCGTGACAGTGACTAGATGTATTCCAGCATACAGACGCATCTTTATTTAGAAACCAGCAACAAATGGTCTTTATAAATTTCTTTTTCTTAAGGTCTTCAGGTCATTTATTGCACAGTTGCATCTCTCTCTAAATAAATAGCTCAGGTATAGTAAAGATTATTGTGTCAGTAATAACAGGCTGTCCAGGTACAATAATGAGCTCACAGCACTGTGGGTGTTTCACAGCAACATGGCTTTCTCATGATCCTCTGGGAAGAATAACATGCTCCTACTGAGGGTTTTATTTGGTCTGCTGATGGTTATTTCACAGTAGGTAGTGTCTTTTCAACAATTAAACTTTCTTGCTTGTATTTCTGGTATAAATTTCTGAAAAGACCAGATTAATTCTTTGTCCGTGATTCTAGACCCCCTAAAGTGAAAAGAAGAAGCCTCATTTTCATTTCAGTACTCCATAAACAAGTAACTTGTACAGAAGCCTGGATTAGCACTATGACCTTCTGCTGGGAAAGTGATTCTTAAGAGGAGTCCTGTCAGGCAGGTATACGACAGTGTCCCTGTGGTTTTAATACTGCGATGTAATTTAATGAATTATGCTGCTACTGGAAGTAAGAAGCATATGTAAAATCAATGCCGATTTTTTTTTTTTAATTAATAGCACTACACTTGTAAAGACTGAGGCCATGGGGTGATAGAAGCACACAGTGTCATTACCTACATCCTCTAGTACTGTCTGTGAAGTTATGTATTAGATGGGGCCCGCCACCTCAGGGAAACACTTCCCTGAATTTGGTATGGTAATGTTAGCTAACAAATAATTTCAATGAAAAGACCATTTTGAAATGTTCAGTGCTGGGAAGCTGGGAAAATCCTGCATGATTGTACAGTTGAAAATAAATAGCACAGACAATAAAATGGAGTCTGGACGTCATCATTCTACTTCTGAGTTAATAAATATAATGTAATAAAAAAAGCTAGGAGGCTCGTGTATTGGCCTATACTGTTTCTTTTTCACAATCTCAATCCAAACATTCCTAAATACAGGAGTCCTTACACAGGTACAACAACAGGTCTCCTTAAATATTGGCTTCTAATATTGGTATTATGTTACAGCTCCTTTTAGCCTAAAGCTTTACAGTTGCTGCTGTCATACAAAAAAATTCTAATGGCTTTGTGTTATTTCAATTAATTACAAAATATTCACTTATAATTAATTTCCCTCTTGAATGAGAAAAAAACCCTATTCTTTCTGCATTCTCTTTTATCATTCCTTATACTTATGAAAGATGTTGCTAGGAAGGACTGAGTTTAGGGGAAACTGACCATTTGTGTTGCCATGAGCAATGCAAATATCAATGAAAAATATACAGAAGTGAATACATGTCTACTGTAGTAAAAAACCAAAACCAAATCCAAAACAAACAAAAATACAGATTAGGAGATTCAGAGTAAATTTTATTTCCTTCAATTAAACTTTATGTTCAGAATCTAGGGCAAAACCTGTTTGTTACACAACAGTTGCTTTCTAGATTATTATTTCAGTTCTTATGTTACTACTTAGTAGTTATAACTTTATTAAATAAATATATACATAAATAAAATAGTAAGCTTTGTTTTAAAAAGTATGCAGGCAAGTCTTTCTGCCAAGTCATTTTGGACTAGATTTGTAAAAGACTATATATGTCTCTCACAAAGAGGCATCTAAAAGTCATCACAATTTGAAAAATTAGCTCACCGAGCCTGAGTCAGTTATTTAACAAATTTCTGCACACGGATCTTGTAGTCATGGTGGAAACTCAGCATTCAATGAAAGATATGCTGTGTTTACTAAACAGTTTAGGGCTACACCTCCGTATCTGTCACAAGTGTGACCAGTTTATGTAAAGAGTTAGTACTGAATAAAGAAAAGTTTGGATGAAAAGGTATAGTGACAGGCTACTAGGATGACTGTAGCAGTGAGGAGATTTCTGGATGGGAGGGCATTGAAAACATATTCACCATTTAGAGAGCCCTGAAATACTCTTGATCATGGCAGCAGGAGAAAGGAAGTGGTCGGTTTCAC
Source organism: Butorides virescens (assembly GCA_017310255.1). Taxonomy (NCBI): domain Eukaryota; kingdom Metazoa; phylum Chordata; class Aves; order Pelecaniformes; family Ardeidae; genus Butorides; species Butorides virescens. The sequence continues at coordinate 8,736 of JADKXX010003367.1, forward strand.
AACTGCAATGAGCCCAAGCTACTTGACCCGCTGAAAGGCAGTTCTTAAAACTCAGGAGCAAGCTGCAAAATGTCCATCCTCTTTTCAGACCAAAGGAAATAATGTCAGGTTGTTTTTTTATTTCTTCTAGTTACCTGCGTTCTGTGGTCATTCTGGCTTGAAATAGTGCTAGTTTGAGGATTTCATCACTGCACTGCTGTGCATGTCATGCCCACTCCTTAAATGAGTTTGTTTTGCTTTGGTGGACAAACCAAAGAACAGGTAAATTCTGGTCTGTATTTACAAGATGGTTGCCAGCAGGTCAAAGGAATCTGATCAGTGCGTAGTGTATAAAGACCTGATGACAGGAAGCAGAGGACCAAGACAGTCTCTTCTCTGTAGTGTCCAGGGAAAGGACAAGAATCACCAGGCATGAATTAAAATGCAAGAAATTCCACTTAAACATTTACTGTGAGGGTGGTCAAACAGTGCAACAGGTTGCCCAGAGAAGTTGTGGAGTCTCCATACATGGAAATGTTCAAAATCCAACTGAATGTGATCCTGAGCAACTTGCTCCAACTGACCATGCTTGAGCAGGAGGGTTGGACTAGATGATCTCAAGGGGTCCCCTCCAAACTAAATGATCTTGTGATGCTCTGAAAAGGTTTGGCGTAAATTAGCCACAACTAAGTTTGTTCTGGAAATTCATTTAAAAAAACAAACCAAAGTGACCAAACAAAATAAATCACCTTCTAAAAAGTTTCCATTTCTCTGAAGTTTGGATCACTTAACTGAAAAAGAGGAAAAAATACTGTTTTCAAAGAGAACTTTGACAGCATTACGTTAGCTAATTGCTTGTCATACAAGAGACAGTGATAAGGCTGGATTTAGGTTGCCAGAGTAAGTCCCAAAGTATGTAATGAAGATGATGTGCTGTAAGACTGTGGGAAAACACCTTAATCAAGCATAAGAAACAGCCATGCTGGGAAAATGGCAGTCTTTCAGAAATACATGCACAAAACACAAAATTGTGCTGCACCATTTTAGCCTACACTGCAGAAACTTACCTACAATTTTTTTTTCTTTGTGTCTTACACAATTGTTACCACAAGGTGCAGCCAAATAGGTTAAAAGCTTCAGCAGTTGAAAGAGATAGAATGAACAAATCTCTGCAATGTGTGGAATTGCTAGCAAAGCTCTGATTCCAAGACAAATTTTTGAAAAATTTATATCAAATATTTTATTATTTATTTTTATTGTAATTATATTAATACTCAATATTATATTTTATTATATAATATTGAAATAAAATTTACATTGCTTTCATATGAAACCTGTAATATTTTATTTTCAATTACTAGGACAAATTAGACTTGTTATACAAAATTTATAAAGCCTTTTAAGCTGCTTCCAGATCTAGGTCTTGTGTCCTGTTCTCCAGCTGAACAACTGCTTGCCCTGTGAGTTCTATACTGAGTCTTGAATGAAAGATTCTTGAATTCAGGAAAATTGTCTACCTTTTTTCAGAAATTTCCATGAAATTACATTTTTCCTTTGCATTGCGTCAGACTGGTGACACAGGCATCCAACTAGCACTTCGTATTACTATATAGTGACAGAAACAAAAAATCTTGAAATGTAATATAGAATGCCTTCATCTGAAAGCACCAGCATCTAAAAAAAAGAAATCTTTGTTTGAGTAATTCAGTGCGCTCTCCATTAGAAATGTGACAAGTTATCTTAAGAAAATAAGAGATTGTTTCATAGAATTAAAACATTATGTTACTGGTTTCCATATTTTATTAAAGTTGCAGGTAAGTTTCCTCAAAACTTTTAAACAAAATATCTGAAATAATTTTTGATAGGTCTTTTTGATAAAGAAAAATAATTACATATAAACAATCTATCTTGAGAATCTCGTATTTAAGGTCTCTGAATAACTTGTTTTCATATTCCTATCTAGATGTTATTCATCTCTGAAGTCATAATAGAATAGCTATTTTATAGATTTTTGATTATGTGGAGCTGAATTGCAAAGAATACTTCTCCATTCACCTCTAATCCAAACCTCCAGAGGAACTAGCTGCTACATGGAATGAAAAGAGGTTTCCTTGCTATTATTTAATCATCCTATCTGCTATCTATTATCTGCAGTAATAAGAGCAAAGTTTAAAAGCTGTTAGTCCCTCTTTAAATTAAATACCATTAGCTTTAGCCCCACATAAGATTTTCTTGAGATCTCTAAAAATAAATGCCTGCCTCGGATATCTTCAATAGGCAATTCATCCTCACTTACAAGTACTGAGTCTGAAATAAAGCACTGTGCATGAAACAAAGAAAACTTTACAGTACTGTAGCGCAGAAATACTGCATCTATTTGTGAGAGAAAGAAAAGAAATTCTCATTGTATTTTGGTAATTTGCTTATTAATGCTATTTCTTCCACATTTCTGGTATGAATGCTAAGTTCACTTCCTTTCCAATCTGTTTAAATCCTATCCATTCCTGATTTAGCTTCAGTGGAAAATTCTGAGAGTCTTGAAGTGCATTCCTGGCACCAGCTCCTTATAAAGGAGCATCTGATAGTGCTACAGGAGAAAGACCCACCAGCATTCCTTCTGTTCTGGCAACTTGTGAAATATTCCCAGATACTGTTCATTCATTCAGTTTGACACTATTAACTGTTTTTCTCATATGAATTTGTAAATTTTGTTCTCTAAGTTTGGGGCCAATTTATGGTTAGCCTTGATGCACGCGTTAATGGGATATTAAAATCTGACTGTGTCTTAGAAGAAGCGAAAAACTATGATTCATCTAAAGGTGCTAACACATGGCAAAAGCAGGCAGAAAGTACCTCCAGCAGGATTATCTAACACTGATGAACTATCAGAGATGGAACTTGGCTATGACTCAATTCACCTCTGTGCACTGGTAAAGGTACCCTGAGCTAAACCCACGCAACAGTAGAGGCTGTCCAGCTTATTCTCTAATGCTTTGATATTATACCTTCTAAAGATATAACGTCTCTGGGCATTAATATTTGGATTATATTACCTGACCTTTCCTTCCTTGTAAAATCTCTGACTTTTAAAGACCAAAGCATGTGTCATCTACCAAAGATGGAAAAATAAAATGCCTCTTATTCGTGATTATTATTGCTCATTATTCAAAAACAAAGACAAAAATAAAAAAAGGGAAATTACTTATCTACCCTCTTTTAAAGGAAATTTTGAAGAACTATCTCCTGCACATTTTCAAATATTCACATTTCTCAAAATTCTGTGTGCCTGATTGTATATGCAAGACATAGTTGATTATATTTCCTACCAAGGATGAAAAGTCTGGGAAAACTATAGCTCAGTGCAGCTGGAAAAAATTTCAGTGAAACTGCCATTCAGTTCCAGGAACACAGTTTCTAATATTTTGACTGTGCGCTTACTTCTACCAGAAACAATGGTTCCTCTGAGTCTGTTAAAGCTAGAAGTATTTGAATCAGGTCTATTCAGTTAATTTGACCTTCTGCACAGTTATTTTTTTGTCTTAGCCCATACTCAGAGATATTTATGTGCCTACTTGCAGAGTAGGCAAACTTTTTTTGGTTGGGTCTCTAATTCTTTGATGACATTTAGTTCTCAAAATATGCACATAAATTAGCTGGACAGAACACAACCTTAGATCATTATATTCTTAAACTTAATGTGTACTTGCGATTCTTTTGGAGGACTCCAAAGACTCCAAGGCACTTTCCAACAGTGAAATTGAATGTGACTAGTATGCCTAATTCCTAAGGAAACCTTCCAATTCATCATTTTTCATTCATAAGAAATAGCTATTCAAATTAATTTAAATCTATCAGAATTTATTAATAAATGGAAATATATAAGAATATCTTGATATATATTGGAAACAATAAAATGTTTTCTGCATGTAAACTTTGATGCTAGTTCTATCTGGTTGCTTTGTTGATTAATAATTGCTTTTGCTGCCATGCTACCCAACAGAAGGATGTCTTTGAACCTGAATCCTTACTAGTCAAGAAAAGGAAACAATAATTCTTGCATCACGGGAAAAACAGCTAGTGAGGAAGATTACTTTGTATATAGCAAATGCTCAGCACAGGGGCATTGGTGAAAAACCGCACAGACAGTGCATATGAGAATCCTAAAAGTAGTTCAGCAGGGTTCCCTAAATGGATAAAATCAAAGTGAAACATAAGGAAAAAGAATTCTGTACAGAAATTTCTGCAGAAGCTATTTCAGTTTCTGAGTCTTGAATCTCTGTGATGAAGAAAGTCACCTTCTACACCCACTGTGCATCCACTTGCAACTGATTTTCTTAGAGATCTGCTGGGAATATGAGGGAGCTTTTGAAAACATACATGGCATATCAGAAAGTGCTGACATTTAGTTAGGAAACACAGCATAACTCTCACACAATGACACATACCCAAGCATTTAAAAAATCATGTTAATAACACTTATTAGTACATCTACAACAATTATTAGTACACCTATCTAATAAGATATCTGAGTCACCACCCAAAGCTTACAAAGCTAACAAATTAGAACAGACAGGTACAATTAAACTGGCATTTAAGATTTTGTGTATAGATTAACTACACAGACACATGCTATGACACAACAGCATTTTCTAAATAATTGTTTCCTTCAAGCTTTCCTTTAAACTTACATTAAATGAATTGTGTTATGCCAGTCTTTTCTATGTTACTAACAAGCAACTAGTTTATTTCCAACATTCTTTCTGGTCACCTGACACCTAAGAGAAATAAAAAACCCTTAAACAAGTTATTTAGGCTGCCCCATCCTCCATGCTCTTTGCTGACTGCCTCTGAGGTCCTGTCACTCTGAAAATCAATTTCATCTGGGCACACTTTTGATATTCCCCCTCTGACTCTGAAATCTATCAAGTTTCAAGCAATGAGAAATATCTATGAAACCAATAAGAGAGATTTGCATGGTTGACAGTCGTGTATAAAGGTCTTTTACTACATAGCCTTATGCATGATGGAATTCTGCCTTTTGTGGGAGGGCAAGCTCAGATTATTGATACATCTCTCTCAACAATGGGGAAAAAAAATAAAAATATGTCAGTAGTATAATGAAGGGATAAAAGCAACTTTTATCAGAGAGCAAGCAATGATAGGCTGTGTTCTTCATAGGAAATTTATAAAGGGGCCAGATCTGCAGATAATGAAAACTTTTGTATTTTTAGTACAGCAGTGGACATAAACTGTAGATTTTGCTCATTTTTTTTCTTTCTCCAAGCAACGTGGACTATCAGGAAGCTTTTTAGTCATGTTTATAGTTTCTTCATCTCCTAAAATATGTTACGGTGTACACTGGATTAACAAACATTTAAGTAACTGAGACACTAAGATAAAGTTTTACTTTCCGCATGAATTGTACTAGCTAACAATTAACCTGTTAATTACCAGTTAAACAGGTAATTAACAGGTAATAGAGTAAAATTTTACAATTGTGGTTTAACACATGAGATATTCTGCCTACCTGGCATAATACCCTTAGACTGCAAGTGACAGGATTGACAATTTCTAGTCATGACATCATTAGGTAAACTACAAGTTGAGATGTTTGAAGGAGCTGAATTAAATAAAGACAACGAAGTGAAACTATTTTAGTTTATCTATAGACGATGTTGAGATCTGCAGCAAAACTGCTGTACTCCCTATAGAAAAGAGTCACAGGTAAATGCATGCCAATACTGTTTTTAAGAGGGAAGAAAACCACTGGAGATGCAGTAGCTAGGATCAACTGACAAGAAGGAAACATCAATAGAGAAGAAAAAAAAGTTTTAAAAAATTAAATGTAACCAGAGGAAATTTGGTTGAAAAGAAGAAATTCAGCACTCATGAGGGGGCAGGTTCGATGTGGCAAGATCAGAAGGGGAAAAAATATGCAAAGACATTCATAGCTGTGAGAAAAGACTGCAATTACTAAGCATTGGAGTTGGGTGAGAGGAGCATATTGGTCATATAAAACAGCTCCAAATGGGAGTTTTGCCTGTGTTATGCAGCTAACAGGAAAAATAAAAGTAATACGAAGTGACTCATTCCTATAGAGATCTCTGAACTGCAAGGCCTCTGGTTTCTATTTCATGGTTTATAAACAGTCCCAGCCTAATATAATTTTGTAATTCAATGGCTCATGATTTGTTTCGTAGGTATCTATGTTAATGATTTATCCAATCACGTAATTCTAATTGGCAAAAGAAGCCTGTATTTTCCTTGACACAGCTCTGTAAGCTCTGGGCTGATTACTCCTTTCTTAGATTTTTAACAAGGCATGTTTGTGTATGCGTGTGGACAGAGTTATATTTTAGAAAAAATTTCTATGGTCAGATTTTAAGGTACTTGATACACTTTGAAAAGCAAAAATTTAAAAGTTTCATTAAGTGTGCTGAGGCAGTGCATATACATCTTTTACATTTCAGTGGTTGTCTTTCACACCTTAAGTACACTGAAGAACTGCACTGGAAAATACTGCCGTGAAGTGGAAAGATTAAGAGTGGCGTCATAAGGAAAACATTGTTAGAATCTTGTATGATGAAATACTCTGATCATCTGGGAATTCAAATAATTCAAGAAACTACTGAAAAGTGTTTAGCCTTTATCAAGCATTTTCCTTTTGGAACTGATTTGGGTCTTTGGTATAATATTATTGGATATTTAAATCTATGGTCCAAAATGTGCCAAAATTCTTATTTAAAATGTTGGTATCAGAATAATCTTACTTTGTTATTAAGGAAAAAAAATCCTTGCTTATATTAAACAGGTACAAAACCCAAAACCAAAACACAACATTTCTTTAAACTGGTGGTACAATGTAGTGCATATAACTGGCTGTATCAGGTCATGTTGCACAAAGCTATCGAATTCAAAAGCTATTTTTGAACACTCGCTGCCTGTGGGTTGTTACCTACAAGCAGTGAGTCTTTTACTGTTATCCATGGGAAGAAGTCAGTGACAGGTGTTCTGCTTCTGGCATATCTCTGCTTTAGAATTTATGGGATTCTTTCTTTTTCCAAGGAAGCTTTCATTAAATGCTGTTACAGCCCTCTATGCGTAGTCAGCAACCATAGACTGAAATATAAAAGAAGAAAAGAATTCCTTCTCCCTGCAGTTTCTGAACAAAAGGAATATATTATCCTAATGCTTATTGCAGAGAAGAATGATGCCTTGTAAGGTACCATTTATGGTTATAATAAAGAACAGGTCTCTGATAAGACAAGCTGTTCATTAGAATGCCATTGGCAATAACAGTAAGAAATACATATCTAGATGTTCCTGCCAGCCTTAAAGACATTCTGTGCTCATGAACAACCCTTAGGATATCCTTTCAACAAACTGCCAACCTTTTTGCCTCAGGAAAGTATAAGTGTCCTGTACACTAAATTTTGATGTGAGGAAATTTTTCTCAGGAACACCCCATACACAGAAATCAAATTGTAATTATTCTGGTGTGTATCCTCCAGCCTCCATAAATTTCATTCATACCCATAGTCATTTATCTAAAACTAGGAAAAACTGTACTTTTTTTTTTCATTCTATCAGAAAAACTTAGCTCCAATTTTACAATCCACATGTTGTATATTAATTTTGTCTAACTGAATGACATGAATAGCATCAGGTTATTCCATCATAACAATAAAATTAAATTCATTATCACACATGAATTTGATAATTCTTTGTTAGCAGTTGAGAATAAGTATGAAATTTAATTAAGAGAATGAATTGATGTCATGATAATGGAAAATAAATTTAGGAAAATGAAGTTCTAATAGAATTTTGTTCTAATATGATTTCTGTAATGGATCTTTATTTGCCTTATAGGTTTGGTAAATGTTAAAAATAGTTAATTTTTTTAGGGAAATGTCAATATAAATAAGATAGAAAGTTACCATCCAAAAGGTATGGATATTTCATTGTACGTAACAAAAGTTATTTCATGCGGTAAGTACTTACATAGGTAGATCATATAAAAACACATTGAACAGAATTATATGGTATATATTAAAGCTTATATTGTAGGCATGTTTATGTGATCTTTTGACAAGCAATGTTGCTCTGCCCCTGCTTTGAGTTGAATGGAAATGAGACAGTGCTGATACGAAAACTGGAGAACAAAGCTGGCAAGTTCTCTAATGTCAGAAACAACTGTGACATAGATAAAAAGTCAAGCCTCTTGTGCTTGCCTCTACCTCTTGTACGCTTCCCTTTTTGAGTTTTGTCATCCATGCAGGACTCCTGCAATTTTTTCTTGACTTCCTCTATGTCCAGATGGACTGCTTTTGAGGTGAGGAGGTAACCCTTAGAAAACCCACCAACTCTCCTGGAAACTCCTCCCTTTTCTCCAGGGTGATGCTCCCCTGAGACTCTTCCAAGAAGGTCCCTGAACAGGCTACTGTCTCTGGCAGTCCAGGGTTGGGACATTGCTATTTGCCTTGCTCCCTCTTCTCAGGCACGTCAACTCCACAGCTCATGGTTACTGCAGTCAAGGCTGCACTCAACCTTCACATCTGCAACCAGTTCTCCCTTGGTTTTAAGTGTGAGGTCCAATGGAGTGCTTTCCCTAAGCAGCTCCTTGATCTAGAAGCTATCATCAATGCACTCTAGAAATCTCTTGGTAGAGAAGTAGCATATGGAAGTGAAGTAGCATGGGTTAGGAAGATAATTGTAGATGTGAGCTGCTTCTTTTCTCGTGCACTAGACAACAGCTCAGCATAACTAATACACTTCTAAAGCAAGTTATGAGGCATAAAACTGCATAAATACACCAAAACCTCTCTACATTCTCAGTCAATGTCTCTTATTGAACTTTATGGTAAGAAACAGAATCTAAAGGCTGCCTATGTGAAATTACTGAGTAGTTTAAAAGGAAAAAAAAAGAAACAATTTACTTCTTAGCCTTGATTCCAAGCCAGATAAATTCATACAGCTAGTCATACAGGTACAATCCTAGGCAGAAATGGTTGGAAAAACAATGTTATGTGTAACAAAGTTTATGTGGGCCCAGATTCAAGTCTGGTCCTTCACGTATGCTGGTTGGTTTTCTGTTTTCTTATTGTGGCATGTGTGAATTCAAGCATACAGTGTGCCAAAATGTACAGACTCCTATAGTCTAATGCATAGCTGCATATAAAACTACTTTCTGCCAGATTATAATACAACCACAAAACCCCTCATTCACCATAAAAGCCCATAGATACACTTCTAAAGTTAATGTCTCAATTTTTGCCCAACTATTGTTTTGCATTCTTACAAAATTCCACTAAGGTAGTCATTAATTCCTTCAGCTCCATTACAGGTGAGCTAAAATGTGCAACACAACTTACTATTTTCTGATTAATAAAAATTATTATTATCAAAGCATGAGTCATAGCACTATAAAGAGTAAGATGAAAATTCAGGGAAATGAAGCATTACAATGAGTAGAAAACTAATGTCTAGTCTAATATAGTCCTACACAGATATTAAAAGAGAACGGAAACAATGCAGGTCTTCCAATGACCATTCTTGATGGGCTGAGGCCAACTGTATGAGGTTCAACAAGGCCAAGTGCCGGGTCCTGCACTTTGATCACAACAACCCCATGCAACGCTACAGGCTTGGCAAAGAGTGGCTGGGAAGCTGCCTGGCAGAAAAAGACCTGGGGATACTGGTTGACAGCCGGCTGAATATGAGCCAGCAGTGTGCACAGGTGGCCAAGAAGGCCAATGGCATCCTGGCCTGTATCAGGAATAGTGTGGCCAGCAGGAGTAGGGAAGTGATTGTGCCCCTGTATTCCCAAAGCAGGCAAAGGGAAACTGACCTTCCTGTTGAGCAAAAAGTCCTTTTACAATAACTTTTCACCTTTACTTTGAAGTTACTTCTTCATATGTGAATAGTTTACCTTGAACTTATTTTCATACAGAACTGAAGGACAGCCAGTCGTAGATGTGTGAAATGTAATATCACTTCAAGAAACATTGTTTTGCATTTATTATAAACCAAAAACTCTTCCCCAGAATGCTGGAGGAGAAGGGGAAGGGGAAGGAAAAAAAAGGGAAAAAAAAGAAAAAGAAAAGGAAAAATTAAAAAGAGAAAAGGGAGAATAATAGAAAGGAAAGCTGAGCAAGAGAAGAGATGTTCCTGAGGTTTACTTGATTCTTTGCTAACCAAATACAAAAAGAGATAGACTTTTGAACACAGGTTGTTCAAGACAGAAATAATTGCCTGAATCAGAACGTCAATTAAGATAAGAAAAAGGTTCAATAAGAATCATAGACTCATAGAATTGTTTAGGTAGGAAAAGACCTTTAAGATCATCAGGTCCAACCATTAACATAGCACTGCCAAGTTAACCACTAAACCATGTCCCTAAGCACCACATCTACACATCTTTTAAATACCTCCAGGGATGCTGACTCAAAGAATTCGTGGTTTGTATCTGTAACTCTTGTTTTTTATCTGCACTGTAGGAATAATTCTTGTTTTTCTCATGTTTTTGAAACCATAATATGTATTTTCTACAGCAAAGTTTGTTAAAAGTAACAATAATTGAAATCATTACACATTTGTATGTGTATATTCTTAGGCTTCTGTCTTCATTATGTATGTCCTCTAAGCATTAATTTTTGCTATGCCACTACTAAAATTTTCTTACATAAATACTACATTTTTTTCAATAGAATACTGTAAAGCAGTAATTAATTTATTGAAAAATTCAGTGAACAGTGGAAACCTTACAAAACCAGCATGAGAAACAGAGCCAAATTCATACCTCTTCAGATAGAGAATTTCTGAAGCAAGATAACAGCAGGTATAAATTTGCTTATTTTCAGGCTGCACAAGAGATAACACATTTTAATCAACCCTAATGGTACTTTTGCAAACCACTGACTTTGAGAAAAACTCTGAAATGTCCTCCAGGTTCTCTCACCAAATTATCAACTGGATTTGTAAATAAAAACCTATCTGAGCTATAGACCTGTGCTTGTATTAGTAAATTTAAATATGTCCAAGTAATACTCTATGTTAGAACATAGAAGACACCTTGCTAAATGTTTGACCCAACCTATCTCACATTCCCCCCAGATATACATGTATCAATACTTGGCAAGTAGAATGATGTGGGAATGATGTCCAGTAGAAGTTTGCAGGAAGACTTGATGTTTTTAACATGAAAACACCTCTATTAGTATGGGTTTGGACATGCTAAGAATGCTTTTGGGCATCCTTAATTTACTCAAAAAGTCTCACGACTCTAATAGAATTGTACTGCAAACCTTTTACCTTTAGCTGCAGAAATGCTCCTCAGACTTGTCTGAGAGATACAGCAGTTATCATTTTTCTAGACTAAGTAAAGGCAAATGAAACATATTTCTGCTTTCACTTTTACAGAATAATTTAATGATATTACACATAGTTCACTGTCTTTCCCATAAAATGAAGATGTTCATCACCTATATATTGTTGTATCCAAACTTTGACAATTTAGCTACTCTTTATTTATACTGAATCAAATTAAGTGACCTAGCCCAAGTAAAACATCATAGAATTACTTTCTTTTTTTTTGCAAAATTGGATAATAAACATTATTTACTTACGAAATACAACATTATTACTGAAAGTATTATCCATGTAATATACACTCTCTGCTTTCCTGCAGCTCTGCTTTGCAGATCACAACTGCTGGCTTCCTAATTGTCATCTGAAGACACTTAACACACAAACCAACAAAAATATGCATAAAAATTATAAATAACAGCTATTGCTTAACCAAATCAAGCTCCCCTGCCAACAAAAAATCCACTAGATAAAATTTAATTGAAATTTGAATTAATTCTGACACTTTTTTTTTAATCTATAAACTCTTGCAGAAGAGATATATTTGAGTCTATTACCCAATGTCCACTGTCCATCTCAGTTGTAAGGTTTTAGGTTTTTTTGGTGTTTGGTGTTTTTTTTCCCTTTGAGTTTCCCTCCTGTTACCCAGCAATAATTTTTCATTGCTCCTGAAAGAAGGCTGTTCCAGCTGACTATAAGACTCTCTATAATGCTTGTGTAAGCAAACATCTCACAATATACCAAGAAAGCTATCAGTTTCATGCTAAGATTTCGTATTTCAGGCACCCTACTTATGATAGTTTTCTTTGTATCTCCATACTTTTAACAGCATAATTTAAATAGCTATGTGAGAACACCCATAATAATTTACCTCAAAATAGAGTGCATTCTAAGTTATGTCTAGACTCTTTTGCCTTTCAGAGTTTCCGTTCACAGTCTGTGCCTGTCACGATCCACTATTGGGTTGAACAATTTGGCAGAGATTAAACCCCCTTGCTTTCCAACCAATCTCAGATAATTCTGGGAGGTTGGGGGCAGCTGGGCTTCTGATTAACTCCAATGTTTTATCATGACTAGGTTCCTTTTACATTCTCGGGAACAGAATTAAGACTCAAAACGGAGTTAAGTGCCAAGTCACTTTATTTGGCCAACAACAAATGCATGAGAAAAGCAGAGAAAAAGAGGAAAAGTGAGAAAGGGAAAGAGAGCAGGAGAAACAAATGGCACGGGAGTGTTGCAATAGCTACCACCACGGGTCTATGTGCTGTCCGTGCAGCCTGAGCGATCCACACGGTCCGTGTGGCTGTTGCGGCCTGATGTATCTTTGAATCTGGTGGAGGGTAGATGTCCCTGGATGCTCTCTATGGTCTCTGCTGGTTCCCCTTTCATAGGGTTGTCTTTTTGCATAGTCAATGACTGTTTTGCATACCCACGCCTCCCACTCGGCAGTGGGGCGCATGCCCAGTACCGTCACTAGAGTCTGCTGGAAAGTTCTAGGGGGTCCGAGCCCCCTCCCCATTGTCAGTCGACTCTGGGCCCCGGGCGCATGAGCAGAGGACGTGTACTCCAAGGTAACAGGACACACAGTCCTGTGGGGTGGGACTCGATGGGCTGAAACTGGTGATTAAACTGCCCCACTCAGTTGCTGTGGTGATTAAGCTTTGGTAGTTAAGCTTGCCTGTCACCAATGTTGAGACAAGTTTCTAGTCCCTTACAGTGCCCAAAGCTACATTGTCTGTCACCTTCTGCATGCCCATCGCATGCCCACTCATCTTTTTCATTTTGCAGTTTTCTTCCTCACAGGTTAGTAGTGCACCATGCTGTGGCTGCAGTAGCTCATCACGTCTTCCCTTCCTACTGTGTTCGCTATGTGATTGCACGCATTTTATCCTACTCTGCTAAAGGAGCGGTTGCTTCTGGTGCATGACTCTCTACACAGCATTTTAATATGCTTTCTTTACCGACTGTCAGGATAGGTAAGCTCTATTGTTTCACTTTGCAGAATTAGAAGTCAAAGAAAGGGGAAAGAATAATGAAAAACTTTATACAATGCTTGCTTTTGAGACCCGCTATATGCTATTTTACAATAAACCAATTATATTTCACTTTTATTTGGGATCTAATACTTTAATGGGGATCCTTCCCATTGCAGGATAAACAATAACATTTTCTTTCAGTTTACACTCTTGTTTTCCTTTCTCTCTATTCTTCATGCTCCTAAAGTCTACATTTAGTATGACCCTCCTTTTTTTTTCCTCCTGATTCTGTTCATCATTCCCTTCCACCAGCATAGTTCCTGCTCCTTCTGTGAACACTTCATAGATAAATATTCAATGCCCCTTCAAAATTACACTTGTCTTCTGCAAGGCTTGCACACAATGCAAATGCCACCTTCTATCTGTTCTAGTGGCTGCATGTCCCTTCTGTCCCTCCTGACTATGTAATAAAGCAGCATGATGAGATCCCAGACTTTAGATGAATAAGGCACGATCACTACAATGTTGATATGAACTGAGCTGCAAGCTCACACCTTACAGGATAGCATTGCCTTGTAGAAGATTAACTCTACAAAGAAGCAAACTGTAAGATGATGCCTAGCAGATGCAGGAGACTTGACACACAGGATAGACAGGAGGTGACATAACCTCAGAGTCTGGAGGATCCTGCAGAGCAAATAAAGGGCTCAACAGAGCAAATCAAAGACTGAGAAGCTAATCCTTGCCTGTGGTACGGTACTGTGTGTAATGCTGACTCAGTGTTACCTCATAATGATAATATCATGGGGTTTTTATAGTCTTTTCTAAAGTCCTTTGCTGAGAGGAATGTTTATTGATGGTTTCTTCTTCCTTCTAGGGTCCACTTGAGGTAAGATTTTATGTCTGCTAACATGCTTTTAAATTTCTTTATTTTTTTGTTGGTCTGCAGATCCATGTTAAATCCATATTGCCTTTTACATAGTTAGATACTATTTTATTGTTCTCTTTCCTATCCCTAAAACCGGTTTCATCCAGCTCCAGGTCTGTATCTCCTTAACTGACTACGGGTAAGCTGTTCATGGCCATGGGGTCTCCAGTGCTACGCCTGTGCTGCACCCCTTATCATCATCCCATGCCTGTTCTCCTCTGTCACATCAGCATCTCCACTTCTCAAGGCCTCTGCTACCATAACGTGTCTGTATTTTGCTATACTACATACTCATAATTGTAAAACTGCTGTGGTATCATACAAAGATAACAAAAAATAAAACATAAACATATATATACTCTCTACTTAGTATTGTGCATGCTATACCTTTTCCAGTTTCAGATATGGTTATGAACCAGTTTACACGTGACTCCTTTCAGGTCCATAATCATCAACTACAAGTCCGTGAGATGAGTCTTCCTGGCCATGGTGTCCATATAAGAGGTAAGCTGCAGTGTGCCACAGAAGAGCCATTGCTCTGTGTAATAAACAGATAGAAAAGATGCTTCTCTTGTCCTGCTGCTCATCCAGGAGTAGTGTCACACAACTGAAAAGCGGAACATTTACACAGCTGAATACATTTCAGAAAATACAGGGAAAAAAATATACATCTGAGGAGACACCCTATAGAGCACAGTTCATTTTTTTTTTTTACTTTTGACATTTTGTTCTTACTTCTCTATTTTGCAAGTTACCTTCTTTAAATTCTTGAACATATTTTGAGCTGTTTGTTCACCTTCTGCTTTTTCCATAAACATTTATTTTACACTTTAAAAAGTAGTGGGTAAGTAAAAATTTTCTTTATAATTTCCATGATGTCACATTAATCTTTAATCTGTCTCCTCCTACCACTCACAGTGTGGATTGCTGAGGAACATGAAGTGTGCTACAGCAGATGTTGAAACCACTTTGATCAGTGTGCTTACACTACACAATTTCCTCTGAGCACATATCTGTCCTCATTCTTTCTGACACCGCTTTAACATTCTTCTAAGTTTTGCTTCTACATCATCATGTCTTTTCATATTGTTTATTACTCCATATCTAAAAAAAAGGTTATTAGACTTCTCTACCTCCTAGACTATTTTTTAATTTAAGATTTTTTTTTCACAGGGAAAGGAGTTTGAAACCTACAGTGGGGAGGTGTGGGGTGGTGGGGTGTCTATTTTTGGTTTTTTTTCTGTCATCAGATCACACTGTTACACACCATATTTAGCAGCATAACCATCTGCTTCTTTCCCCACTTTTGAATATTCTCCAAAACCTCTAAGACCTTTAAATGTCTTGAACTATTTATCCCATAAATAGTGTTGTTAAGAGCAGCTCTCTTAATGGTAGAGCAGTGCCATTTTGTTGGCAAAGACAAACTCTTAACACCATTTCCACAGGAAGTTCAAAGAGAAAAAATTATTTAATACATACAAGACTGGGCAAATAAAATATTAAATATATAGAGAGACCTAGATTCTAGCTAGATATGACTTCAGCAATGAACTTGAGGTGTGCCTGTTATAAACATCTGACTTGGATTGCACCCCTATACAGTATTTTATACATGTCACTGGCTCTTTTTTTTTTTAACTTGTTTAAGGGAATCTGTAAGATCTTTTCAGATTGAAACCAAAACAACCCCACAAATAAGCAGCATTCATTTTGATATTCAAGCAATTTGAGGAAATTTGAAGCTTTATTTTTTTTAAAATAATAACTAATGCTGCAGCAATACAAAATCTAAAGCCATATTCCAAAGTAATTTGCTGCAACTAGAAATGGATCAGATCAGAAGATACAGAGATCCAATTATTCTTGTATTTGAAGATGTTTACTCTAAAACCTGAACTGAATGTCTTGATCCCCATTTCTGGTTTAAAAACACACCTTTGCCATGAAGCAAATGAGCAGTAAAGGAGAAAATCTGCCACGGTGTGAACATGACATCAGTCTACAAGAGTTCTTCTGCTTAATGATTCTGTTTACAGTTCATCTGTTCAGATATTTCAAATTCTGGCATCTGCAAACACTCCAAAGTGAAGAATTTGTAGTAAGGGTAGGAGACAACTGGTTATTGATACTGAATAAACATTGATAGAAAATTAATTGGGCTGTAGTAGTTATGCAACTGTGGTCAGGTCATTTACATCAAAATTTGTCATCTTCTTTGCATGAGTGTGGACAGACTCTCACTATTATGACTGAAGGCACGGGGAACTGTTTGTCTATGACAAGTGCTGTGGTCCCAACAGAGATCAGGCGTCCTCTTGAGCAATAGAAAGCTTGAAGCAGCTTTGAAGAGAATTCCCTTCTCTTCCTAAAAATTCCCCCTCACCACAGAAAGGTTAGTCTCCACGCTTCATAGGATGCCACAGTTGGAGGCAACCCCCCCACCCCCCAATTAACTAAAAAAATCAGAGCTATCAACAGTGCTTATTTGATTATGAAAGCAAGGGAACAAATTAAAGACAATGTAGAACTGAATACATTTAATAAACAATTACTTCTTCAATTAAAATCTTTTTTTTTTATATCCCTCTGAGGAGAGCTTTTGAGAAATATTATGTCTTTGAGAGTTGCTCTAAACTTAGTGAGGCCTAAAATATTTTATTCATGCTCACAGAGGAAGAGCTAGTCTTCTTTCTGTCTTTCATATGCAAATGCAACAGTTAATCATGTAGTATTTATCACTGGTACTTTCCTAAGCTTATACAAGGTAATGCAGTCCATTCTTTATTGGCAGACAATGCCAGTAGCTGGCTCTGCAGGGGGGAGCAGAGAATAGCCAGCCCAAACTCAACAGTGAGAAGAAGGAGCTGAAGGTCAGACTCAGGCAAAGAGGTGCATGAGTGACAGTGGTAAGAAACAGAAGTTTTTAGGGTAAGTAGGAGTCGCAAGTTATGGTTCAAGTGATTCAAGACACTGTCCACACAGCCCTGGCAAAACTGAGTAAGACAAGCCACTACAGAGGCAAGCTGAGCTATGAGGTTGGCAGCAAAGTAAGTTGAATTTACACTTCAAAAATTTGTTATCAACCTCTTCCTCCCAACTTCATTGAAAGCCTTTATCTGAATACTTGCCTGGATTTTAAGCTAGTATCGGTATCATGAGTTGCCTTTGTTAAGTTTCAGCTCATGAAGAGCATGTACACAGTAGCATTGTATTTTGCTGAATTTAACCGTTGCACTGGTTTTAGCTTTGTGCACATAAGTTCCCTAAGTATTTAGGGAAGTGTGAATTCTTTCTTTTACTGACTTTAAAAAAAAAAATATTCCTTCACTTTTATCAAAGGCTGGTAGATAGTGAAATTTTCTTTTAAAATAGCCCAGACTTTTGTACTCTACAAAATATTTGTGACGTTTGCAAAATAAGCTTTTAAAATTACTGCTCTAAAAATATCTTTAAGTTTTAGTAGCTACTTTATTTCTTAGTAATAGTATTATTGTAACAGTTGGGCTAGTGGTACTAGTACTATTTGTAATAGTAATCAGCTGTAATCAATTCTTACCCTGAACAGAACCCAGCTCCCTGAGTTCTCAGGGATTTCTGTTACAGCTTTAGGGACTAAGTATTAGTGTAAATGTACCAGGCTTCCAAATCTCTACCAATGTGTAATTAGAGTTATTATTAGCTTTCCCTGCCCTGAATACCCCGCCTCATTCTCATCACTCCCAAACCAGCCCATCAGGACACCCAGCATCCTTAACTCTGTGACAAGCTTATTTGAAATGGAAAACCTAAGTGACATGAGATAGCTCTGCCTTAGACTCAAAAATGTCAAAGTTAAGATATTTGGAATGGAATATTTGGGGCCCAATAAGACAGCTTTTGACACTGAAATTTATTTAATGAGAAGATTTCCACTCATCTCACAGATTTCAGAAATTATCAAGGAAACCTGAGTCATGTTGAAATAACCAATGTTTTCCATAAAGCATTTTCTAGTTGTTAATCTTTCATTTAATGGTTGAAGGCGTTAAAGTTCTGATAAAAGTAACATGAATTAATTTCATTAAGACTTTTTTTTTTCCTGATTTGAAGTGATATTTTGTTTCATAAGAACGAAAGAAATCTGCTTTGACAGCTCTGCTTTATGGTTTCTGATAAAATCTCCTATGTAGGCTCCCGTTTGAAGTAACATGAACACAGCCTCTTCTTATTTCCATTTCAAGTCAGATCTGTTCTGTAACATAAATATCTTATAAATATAAAAGGTTTCTGTGCCATCATCCCCTTCCAGCAGTAAGGTCATATTAAAATCAACTAGTATTTTTACAAGATGTATCTTGCTTTTTGTAAGACTATTGATTGTTACTCTGCAGGGGGAAAAAATGTCTTTGAATTTATGACATACTGCTCTGAGTGTATCTGTATCTTACCACTAAAGGAATACATTACATATTTTATGTAAAGAAAAAATCATAGTGGCCACTGTTTATACATTTTTTTTTTCAAAATATAGCATAAAATAATATTATAAGTAGTTGTTCAAGCAGGGTAGAAATTATAGAAAGGGACTGTGTGAGCACACTGGATGAACACCATTTTAGAACAGAAGTGTTATCCTTCCTAATACTTAGCTTGTATCCAGCTAACAAGTTTCAGAAATGGACAATAGTTTTGCTGCTATTCATTTTTCACTCATATTTCACGGGTTTCTCTTACCTAAGCCAAAGTTAAGTAAAGTGAAGTTTACTTCACTTTACTGCTTTACTTTGAGGGTGACAGAGCACTGGAACAGGCTGCCCAGGGGAGTTGTGGAGTCTCTTTCTCTGGATGATGTCCTGTGCAACCTGCTCTGGGTGAACCTGCTTTAGCAGGAGGGTTGGATTAGATGATCTCCCGAGGTCCCTTCCAACACTTGCCATTCTGTGATTCTGTAAACATAGCAGATAGATCTACCAGATATATTTTTACTGTGCCTTCCCTCCTGATGTTTTCACTTCCTGCTACTCCCATGATCAATGTTGTGTGTGACTTACAGGTGATGACTAACTTAATTAGAAGGTTAAGATATATCCCAAGGCATAATGGTTTTCTCTTTGGTGATAAAAAAGGGTCTTAATCACCATTATAGAGCACTCTGGGTTAGTGAAAATCAGAGAAATTTGCATGCTGATGAAAACTAACTAGCTTATTAGTCTTTACATGGGACAGAGAATTAATATTTTCTACTCCTACAGTACAGCTGCTTTGAAATATGCTGATGTAAAACCAATCATCTCCCAAACGTCCAGCCCCCTCCATGCGTAAGCTGGGATACAAGATACCACAAGAAATAAAAGAAGGACTCAGCACTAACCTCTTCCTTGGCCACTTGATAGGCATGCAATAAGGCTTTGCTGCAACATACCAAGAATATAGTTTTGGCTGTTTTTCTCATGCAAACCAGCATGAAAGTCATAAAGTAAACTACATTTCAGCACTGAAACAAATAAAGGATCCTGGATAAAGTAGAAATCTTTTGTAATATAATAGTAAATAGCAGATTTCCATTTCTTCCAAGTATTCCTCCATGTACTCATGTATGCAATTATTGTTTCTGTCTGCTGGAATTTTGAGTGTGTTTGAGGTTAGTAAGGTCTGTCAATACCAAAAATGTCAGCAGGAGAATTTATTATCGTTGACTCCTTATATGTATTTCAGTAACTTAAGAAACCAGCGGTATCTCATTAACATGTATTATACTCAAGGTCAGCAAGTGCAAATAATCAGCTCATATATGAGACATTTTATTAAATAACATCTAAGAGTCATTTTTGTTACACAAATTTTGGTTGTTAGGGATAAGCAGAGATCTTAAAAAACTATTATAATTGATTTATTAAAATAGTAGCAATAAAAATCCATTATGCTTGAATATGAAATTATAAATGCATTATACAATCCCCTACAGTAAATAGAACAACATTACTGTGGTTCGCAAAAAAGTGAAGACAAACAAAATAAATAGTTACTATTTGTTTTCATATTACACAGACACATTTGAAGTGTAATTATGACACTGTCACTTGTTGCTTTGTTTTACTGCCTGTGGAAAATATTACTGTTATCTTTTATTTTCAGGTTTAGTAAAAGAATAGTTAATAGTTGCACCAACACATTAACTGATTTTATATATTTTACATTTTCAAGATGATAGATGATATATTTTTTCTTATAAAATTTGTATTTGCTGCTTTCAAATCAGACTTAAAGTTACTGTAAATGGTTTTCTTAAGCATAGAAATAAAGGGTAAGAAGTTGTTTAATCACATTTATACCTGTAAAAATTTAGCACCTCATCAATGTACAGCCTAACATGTTCACCTTTTTTAAACATGAAACTTGTCAAAATACTGGCTAATACAGAATATTTATTAGGGTTTTCAGCTTCATATTCTTCTAATTATGCCCAAGAACTAAAGATAAGGCTTTTATCAGTCAGCAAACAGAATTACCATGCCTAATGTAAAAACTGGAGCAATATAAGCAGTTTACTGGGGAGCAAAGCCTAAGTTAAAATAAAGCTCTCCAAAGCTTCTTTCAGAATAGATTGCATGCTGACTGCCATTCACCTGCTAGACTCGGGATGAAAAGGAAGATTTGAAACTTACTGTTTGATAGTGTAAAGAAAGCCAGACTGAATTGTTTTAACTCTAAATGAAGCCATACAAGCAAGAAAAACAAAATGCTGAAAACCTAGTTCAAAACTTGCTCATTCAGAACCCAGCTCAGCTTTCTGGTATGCGGTACCTTTCTCTCTTCTGGGGTGAAAGAGGGAGTAATGACAAATGCTCCCACGTGCCCAGGCAGTCACTTTCAGCCAATGTTTTCCGGTTGCGTACACACAAGAACCCTCTACTGACAATTTCTTTCCTCATTTTGTTCATTGATTTTCCTCAAGATCTTTTGATTACATTCTCAGGATGAGAAACAAGATCCCTCTGTCACAGTAATTTGTATTAAGGCTTTCAGAATCTCTCTATTTCTCTCTGTTTTCTCCTTTCTCTCTCTCTCTCCCCCTCCCCCCCGTTAGCTAAACAGTACCAAGATTTCTTTCCTGAAGCTCCACAATATTTATCACCGAAGAAAACTAACAATGAAACCACTGGAATGATATGTGGTTTTGCTCTGGAAAACCACATGTTTCTTGAGCGGGTGGAAAAAAACAAAACAAAACAAGAAATTAACAGCAGCAGCCAGCAGAAGCAGCAACAAGTGATGCTAAATTCAGGTATTTATATTAGTGCTATTCCATAACTTTCTTGTACACAAAATGATGTAACTGTTGTGGTTTAACTCCAGCTAGCAACTAAGCACCATGCAGCTGCTCATTCACTCTCCCCATCCCCTTGGTGGAATGGGGGAGAGAAATGGGGAAAAAAAAAAAGTAAAACCTGTGGGTTTAGATAAACAGCAGAGGAAAAGTAATAATAAAAGAATATACAAAGCAAGCAATGCACAATGAAATTGCTCACCACCCACTGACGGATGCCCAGCCTGTCCCCAAGCAGTGATCACTGTCTCCCAGCCAACTCCCCCCAGTTTATGTAGTGAGCATGACATCATATGGTCTGGAATATCCCTTGGGCCAGTTGGGGTCAGCTGTCCCGGCTGTGCCCCCTCTCAGCTTCTCGTGCCCCTGGCAGAGCAGAGGAAGCTGAAGTCCTTGGCTAGTGTAAGCACTACTTAGCAACAACTAAACCATCAGTGTGTTATCAACATTCTTCTCGTACTAAATCCAAAACAGCACTATGCCAGCTACCAGGAAGAAGATTAACTCTATCCCAGCTGAAACCAGGACAACTGTGATTTAATCAGCTACAAAAATAATGTAGTTTAATATTATGTAAACCACATCAGAGGCAAACCAAGAAAATTGCAGCTAATTTCTTGTCAGCCTTGATTTTTTGAGCTTTTATTAGTTGCATTAGGAAATACAAGAATACTACAAGGGATGAAAATTACAGTTGTATGTGAATAGACTTTCTAATGTCTTCTCAACATTGAAACTAATGATACCATAGACTTGATTTTGCATGGATTTTTCACTGAGTATACATTGTTCAATAATAGTTACTTTCTTCTGTTGTGTTAAAAGTAATGCTTTATAGACCAATTTTATTACTACACTGCTACACCTCCATTGTATTACACTAACAATTAAAAGGAATATTCTTCAGTACAAACACGCCTGTTCCTACAACAGATGCACATCTTAGTTGAAATGTCCAGAACTGATAATTGTACATACACCTCCCATTGTACATCAATACTACTTGGTTTGGGTTTTTCTGGTCACATCTTTAAAAATGTGTCAGCGTATGTCTTACATACATTTCTTATGGGATCTGTAGCTTGAAGGTCAGTTGCCTATTTAAAAAAAAAATATCTGGAAAAACTCATTCTTGAAGGTGTTTATCCCTCACTTGGCCCTTCACTTTAATGAATTCTCAGAATTACCATTGTTCTTGAGGTGCTTAAACCGAGGTACCTCATTAAAACAAGACACAGTAGTTGCTAGAGTAAGATACATAGCTTAAATTCTCTTGAAACATTGAAATAACCTGGACAGATCTTTAATCTGCTCTGCAGCTGGAAGAAATTGGTATCTCACCACTATTCAAACACACAGTACTCATGCATGTCTCTATGAATATCTACCACACTAGTCAGGACGTTTACAGTAAGAGATACAGCCAAATGGAAGAACATCACCTCTTCACCCTCATTTTCCATGATTCTTCCACTCATTTAAACACATTCCTCATTCCTTTGCGCATGACGACACTCACTATTCTCTTAACATCTTATTTCAAAATCGATCTTTTCTGTCCTGGCCTTTGAATCTTCCGTCCAAAATACCAAATCACATTCAAAGCTAATATTATCTTATTTTCCATTTGTCTTGACAGCTAACTTGAATACTTTTATTCTTTTCTGCCTTCTCAATGGTACAGATTATACCATGTATCTTTACTACATTTTCATTAGGAAAACAGAATTTAATCTATACAATACATAGCATAACTGCAGGTTAGAATGTTCTTAATTATCTATAGTCAGTGTAAGAGTGGAGAGCTCAAACACTCATTCAAACTTCATCAAAATGAAATTTTGCACCTTTTGAACCTCTCCTCATAGAATGGAAAACAATGCCTTCTTGGTTTGCTTTTGTCTTGAAAACAGAAATAAAGGTCCATAAAGAACTATAATGTAAAGATATTTAGAAATAAAAATAAATTTAAATTTAGTTTTACACAAACCTGATTAGTGCTGTTAGAGCTAGAACATTTACAGATTTTGCTCCATACCTTATAGAAAAATATCTGTATTTCTTGGAGACCTATTCTAGTTTGGGAGAAAATTGAGAGTACTATAACAGCTTCCTCTATTTAAAACAACTCAAGAAAATTTACATTTTAATTTAACATTATTCTATGTTTTCAGTTAAAATTATTGAGAATGTTGCATATTCTACATGTACCATATTCTACACTACTTCTTCCAAAGTAAACATCACTGTATCAGTTATTTGACATCCTTTCTCTGAATAACTGAAGGGGAAAGAGTGGCGAAAAAAAAAAAAGACAGAACCTGTTAAAGAACACTAGTTTGAAACATCTGAAGCTTGAATAACTAAGAATATCTGTGAGTGGGAAGACGGATCAAGTAAAGAGTGTTGCAGTTTCAGTGTCATCCACAACTGACATTTATCATTCTTGTTACAATAAGGAAAGAAAAATTAAGGACCCCTGAGAGAGTAGAACAAGATATTGATCAGAGCTTTGAAAGCTCAAAAGTCTTGTACTTGAATCTGGAGTAAGTCCTTTAAAAGAGCTGTGTAAGCTCAAAACTTGGCTTTGTTTGAACACGTGGCTGTATCCGGGCTTTCTAGTGAAAAAAAAAAAAAAAAAAGAAAAGTGCTCTTAGGGCACATTTGAAGTACAGTCACAAACCTGCTGTTACTACGGTGACAAAATTTTGCAAGTTTTCCCTCTTTATTTTAACCTAAACTTTGATCTTTTATGTTATGATGTACCTAGTATTGTAGATATGTTCATTGTCTGTTGATATCAGCCAGACTATTCATGGCAGTAATAGTTTAGGGGTAAAATTAAGGAACTTACAGTTTTATCCTTCAACATGATCCATCAGACAAGGGAATTTCATAAAATTGTTTGTGGGGGGGTATGTGCATTTACAAATTTGACTCAGGAAAAAAGCTTTTATCTGTCAAAAGCTTTTATAAGGAAAACAATGATATTTAATCATGTGACAAAACCCTAAGCAGACACACATACACAGAACACTGTAGTCAGAGGTTATATATCACTTAAGTATCTATATCTAATGTTTCTTAATAGCTGTCTTTAGACAACTTGTTAATCATGAGCAGCAAAGTGTTCTTCAAAGAAATCCAGATGTAATTTAGGCCATATGAACTTTTTCAAAACCAAATGCTTGAGCCCTCATTCCTGTCCATTTCCCTATGAAAATGGCTGTGTTGCTTCTATTAAGATCTTAAGGCAGAAAACAACCAATAAAAATTATTTGCATTTTCACTGCTTTTATCAGCAGTACAAGCTTTATTAGCTCTCTGAAGTAAACACAACTTGGTATGTTTTGTTTTAAGATGTTCAAAAACTTTGAGATTATTTCTGAAATGAATAAGTTTTTCAACATTTTCAGAAAAGATGCGCCTTCAAGACCTTATGAGGAAATGCTTAAAAAAGTATTTCTCTAAACAGAAAGAAATTATAGCTGTAATACCAGAGGAATCCTAGTAAATCCCCGTTATGTTATGAAACAATACGTATTATTTGCTTCATCACCAGTCTTTAACCATATCATACTTATTCCACATATTTGAATGACCAGGGTACAGAAAGCACAGTAAATGGGTAACTAATACCAGAAGGCTTTGTATACTTCAGTTCTCAGAAAGGTATCAAGAACCTGCACCAGCTACCAGTTTTATGAACATAATCAGCGTGTTACCTCCAGATGAGACCAAGGCAGCTTGCCTGCTAAGCAGGGTTAGCTAGTAGAAAAGCATTGAGAGTAGGGCAGGATGCAAAATTCCCCCCTTTGTAGAGTTAGAATATTTCACTGAAATTTTGAGAATATAATCTTCATACTGTCACTACTGTGCAGTATTCTCCTGAGTATTCTCTGTTTAAGCTTAGTGACATGAACTCATAGCTAGGTCACCGCTCACGGGCTCTTCCAGTTGACTAAAGAGTTTACATGTAACCACGAGTAGCTATGTGCTGAGGAACAGTTTATCTCCAAGCTCTACTCTTACAAGAGATTTTGACGAAGGAATGCCTAATTTCTGTATGCAGGGGAAGTCTATATGTATGTATGTCTGTAAGTCTATATATATGTATGACTTTGAACTAATTTGACTCTTTAATCTGAAGGTCTGCACAGGCACAACAGGAGCTTGCTACAGAACCTAAAACTGAAGCTAGGAGACAACTAGGTAGTCTGTATGTTCCAAGGCTAAATGAGAGCTGGAAGGAAAGTGCTTTGTTTTTTTTGATTTATTTTTAAGATCTCAGTGATACCTCATATCCAATATAAATCTGCTTTAGGTAGTTACATACTGAACTTAAGAATCTAGTTTTGAAGTAAGGAAACCTGTTTTAATTTATGAAATGGCTTTCCTATGAAATAAAAAATATAGGTACTTAAAAGGTCACAAAAACCCCCATGGAGAAAATATAAAAGATAGTCACTGGCTAAAAAGCAGCCCTCTCAAAAAATATTACTAGATTTCTGCAGAAAAAATAATTTACACTTTTAAAAAAATGAAATGTTTTTTTTTTACTGTGCTCAATTCCAGAGCAGGCTTCTATTGTACAAAATAAAAATAAAGACTTTAATGTGCTAATTCTAAGTATAGTATAATTAAAAAACCCAAAATACTTAAACCATTTATCATCTAAAACCAATTAAAACAACTTTGTATATTCCAGATGTAGCTTACATACGTGGATTTTTTCTTCTTCAATCAAACTGATCCTCATTTACTTTTGATAGTCAAATCATACGCATTTTTATTTGAGATTTTTGGAGGACTGCTTTAGAATTTTCTAAAAGGTGTCCTGATGAACAATCACTTTGTCTGTGAAGAGGGTTGTGAAAATACATGGTATCCATCAAAGTCACTACTGAACAAAGAAAAATGAAATCTAAAATATAAGATTGATTAATCGGTGGCTTGGAGGGTTTACCAAGCACTTCCCACACAGGAAAAATAAAATTGTTTTGTTTCATGTTATAGAATGACTCTGTGCATGTTCGTGCAGTATTCCTAACAAATATAAAATAAGAAAGGTGGTCAAACTCCTTCAGATAAAATAACTGGGCTGGTAGTGTTCCAAGGTACCTCATTTTGCCCATAAACAGACGTTAGGTTTTGTGAAAACATCTGTGTTTTCTGGTCTGCATGTAATTTTGATTTAACTTAGAAAGCTGCAGAGATGTAAAGACAGTTTGCTCTGTTTTCAGTCAATTAAAAAAAAAAAAAAAATCAATAATTGGATTTTTATTTTTTTTTTTAAGTATTCAAGTCTGAACAAATCCCTTCTTGTTCTTACTTTGAGGTACAAACTTCATGGGATAATTTTTGCTCTTTTGATGTTAAGTGTCTAACCATAAGGAAAATAACAACAAGCTTCATAAGAAAGGAAAAAAATTACAGCAACTTAGTTCTTATTACAGTTTGGATGCATTAATCATCATGTCATTAACAGATGATGTAGTTTCCAAATATTTAATGCAGCTTCCATTCATTTAATAACTTATACCATTTACACATGCAACTACTATATTATTTAGGTTGCTTTTAAGGGTGTACTTGCATTTGCAAATATATCCTAAATCACATAAAATTGTATTAAGAGGATGTGAAGGTTTCAAAGTTAATATGTAAAAAATTATGAAGTACTCTATTTCAATACTACAATTAATTAATTTTTCAGTACTATACCAATTATTACAAATTAGCATGTTAATTCTATAGAAACATTCAAGAAAGTTTATGTGCCTCAAATTAGCCAATATGCTAACTGCTCCTTTCAGTTAAACTTTTCTAAAAATAGCAACTATTCACAGAGGTTTTAGTAGATTCACAATCGGTTGACTCTGCAAAAGAAAACTGTATAAACTGTCTTGATACTAATGATTCCAAAGTGCTGGGCCTACATGCTTCCACAACACCTCTTTCATTTGTAATGTCACCTAAAATTTCAGCACAGTCATCAAAAACAGATGGTGAAACAACATTAAGGCATAGATTGCTATGTGTCGCAACAAGGTTGATGTGCTTATAGCAAACAGAGGCTGTGCTTCAGTTGGATCTTTCCTTTTATCCTAACATTAGTTACAAGCAGCATGCAAATATCACTGGAGTGGGGGTGGTGGGGAGGGAGGGGAAGGGTATAAAGCATACACACACAAATGACCTCTCTTTCTCAGTCTGTGGGAATGTTCTTGCTCAGATCCTTGTTCACTGTTGGCACACAAGCTAATGTATTAAATGTTCACCAGTTTCTAAAGCTGACATTTTGATACAAGTCCATGTAAAAAACCAACCAAACAAACCCACAACCCAAAGTGCTGTTTTAGTCTCAACCTGGGGTGCAGGTTCTTGGGAAGAGTCAAACGCATCATGAGCAGAGCCCTTTCCTTCAACTGACTTGTACAGCTCCTAGTGTCCCCACTCAATCCTGCTGCAGTTCATATACTCCTTGCGTCCTGGGAAGTGAGTTGAGGATTGATGCTCTCTGGAACTTCCTGAACTGAGATGTAGGACCCAGGGCAGGCACCCTTCAATTATTTTTTTGGCTGCTTCACACTGGCCATTTTCTACTTGATATTTCTGGGTGAGGTCTGGGAAACAGGTTTTCCAGCCCTCCTCCTCTCCTGGCTAGACAGGGAGGACTACTCACAGGAAAATGTAGTTTATTTGCTTCTGTTGGGATCTAATCCAGCACAGCAATTCTGCCAGCTACTCTGGTCCCCCTTGTCTATTGGTCGATTTGTTTCTTTTTTCTACCTCTGTACTTCACTTTCAATAAATCTTTTCACTTTTTGTTTGCATACTGTGTGAGTTGAAACTTATTTCTGTGCCTGTGATCTCAAAGTGTGCAGGAAATTTAGCTGCCAAGGCCTGTATGTCTACAATAAAAAGGGCTAAAGAGCTCAGGCTGTCACAGCTTGAAAAGCTAGGATATAAAAAGACTGCAAGTCCTGGGCTGACAGGGCTGCGGAGCAGAGTAAGAAGGACTTCTGTATTAGACAGGTTGCAGAGTCTGAAAACTTTAGATGCTGAGGCACATAGGGTTAGGTGAAAATCAAAAGTCAGGAACCAAAATGCAGTTACTTTTTTTTTTTTTTAACAACAGGTATTTACTACAGGTAATATACTTGTAACGTGTCAACCTATTAAAAAAATAAAAAAGGATAAATAAAAAAATATGTAATAGATTTAACATCTGTTATTACAAATACTCATGAATAAGAAAGTTATAATAAATATTACTACAACATTTCATAAAGCAGTATCTAGAAACATCAGCAAATATTTTTAATGGAATGGAGTTGAAATGGTCCTTGAAAATTCCACTGTTGCTTTCTGTTAGTTTGTGAGAAGATAACGAGTCCTTTGAGATTAACACGAGGTAAACCAGGAGGAGGGGCTGCTTCAGAGGACAAAGTCACTCTTTCCTGTTGACCTAGTTAGAGTTTACTTTTCAAAAATAGGTCTGTTCCCTAACTCTTGCATAACTCTCAGCGCAAAGTAAAATAGGCACAGATTCCATAAAATGGGAAAATGGATTCACTTCTTGTTATGTTGTTTTCTTTATAATGCACATGGGGAAAGAAACTAAGAATTCTCTTATTTCAGATAAGAAAGAAGAGAAATTGCAATATTGCTTTCATAGAGTCTTCATAATACAAATCAATCTGTCTTTCAAGTGAAGTGCATAAAAGATTGGGGAATAGGGATTTAAACTTTTTTTAAAAAGACTTCTAAGAACTGTAGATGAAGTTTTCTTTAAGCTGCAACTAAAGTTGCTTAGATATACTAGCCTCAATTCAGTCTTGGCTTTCAGTTTATGACTTTCTCTACTAGTGCAAAATGTACGTCAAGTGTATATAAAATGCAACCAAATCAGACATAGCATTTCATACCTACTTTACACTCATTCTGTTCTATCCCAACTGGCAACAATAAGGAGCCTTATTCTCTTCTATATTAAGACCATTTTCCACATGGTGTTGGTGCAAAAAAGATTTTTTAATAACCACATATTTTCATTTTTGCTGTCTTTAAAGCACTAGTCATGAGGACTTATGTAGAAAGAGATTCTATACACTGAGACAGGTTTCTTCAGAGAAATCAGGGTCATTATGTTACGTTGTACTGTTAGTTAGCTGTTCTGCTTTTGATCAGCCAGTAAGCCCCTACAGTGAAAAGAGAAGTGTCTATTTGTCAACTGGAAAATTATTTGGAGAATAAAAATACAGGAGACCAATTAGCATTAAAATTTGGCCAAAAAGATGATAGAAACATCTCTTCAGATTGAATTTGATACAGGCTTTTAACCTTCTGATGTCAGAGACCAGAGAAGTAAAGCTGCTCCCTAAGGGAAGGTTAGGCATGAGCAGGGTGACCCCAACACAGGCCATGCCCCACAGGGTCTGACCACAGTGGACAGAGCCTGTTGCTGGTAACAGAGTCCATCAACATTTCCAGAAAAGGGAAAGTGAAAAAACAGATCTGAGACCCAATTCATGGGATCCAGTCAGGAGCAGCAAAAGTCCATCCTGAAGGCAAGAGTGGAAACAAGTTGTGACATACCTCTGAGGGGGCCATCTGGAAGACAAGGTTACCTGTAAGGTAGGCATGAAGTCCATACAGATAGGACTGGAGACAGGCACACCTCAGACATAGCTCCACCAAGAACTGTTTGCCCAGGACTGAGCTTAGCTGGAGGTCCTGGGCCTATGGTGTGGGGGTGTGGACGGATGCTCCAGGTGAGGCTGATTAGACCCATTAACACCTATTAGTATCCTTATGATCCTGAGAGCCAGAAGGGGTAAAAAACCAGAAGTCTAAAAATTTGGGTTTAATATTTAAAAAAAAAGCGACAACAACAAAGCAACCAGCCCCCTGCACTCTCATCCTCCCCCCCCCCCCCCAAAAAAAAAAAGCCCAATTCCAAACCCTTCAATATTTTCATTTAGTCCTACTTGGTATATTAAAATGTAACTGATCAAATAATGAATTAAAATAATAGGCTTTGGATCAGAGGGACTCTTTCAGGACTAATTCTTGAGGGTTTTTCTTCATGCTGTAGAGAAACAATTTAAAAATATTTTCTTCTTTCAACAAAATCTGAACTTCTTACAATATTTCTGTTTAACCAAAACAATGAAAAGTCAAATTTACACCAACTTTTAGCTAATACAGCTTAGTGGTTTTTAATCATGGATGGGAGACATTTCTTTCTTGAAGTTACATTATTCCTAAAAGGCAAGTGAAATAACATCTATACTGCTTTTTGAACATAGAACTCAACCCATGTTTGAGCACAAGCTTGTCTTACCTCCCACCTACAATCTCCTACTCTGTGATTCAGTGATTGGTGTGTGGAATGAAGTGCATTCTCAGCAAGTTTGTGGACAATGCCAGACTGAGAAGAACAATCAATTTGGTGGAGGTCAGGGCTGCTCTTCCAAGAAACATGGACAGGCTTGAGACATGAACTGACAGAAAACTCTTGAAGTTAAATAAAAGCACATGCAAAGTTCTTCATCTGGAATAACCCAAGGCAACAGTATAGGCTGGGGACCAGTCATCTAGGAAGCAGTTCTGCAAAAAGAAATCTGGGATCCAGGTGGACAGTAAGTTGAAAATGAGCCAGTAATGTGCCCTTGCAATGAGGGAGGGCAAACACATCCCTTTAGATAATATACGAAGACACCATACCTTTTCTATTTGCCCTTAAGAAATCTTAGTCAATGTCATATGTGAAGTGACAATCATAATGCAGTTGAAATGCTAAAGCTACGAGTCGACTTGTGAACCTGATAAGAAAGAAGCTTTCAACGAGGCGTGTGTATACATGCAGTTGTACATATTTTAATTATTTTACATACACACGGAATGCACACATAACAAAGAGAAATCGTAGTCCTTATGTACATACATGTCCACTATTGGTATTTTAAGTTTTAACGTCTAAATATAGCCACAGCAATCTTCAACACTATGCAATTAAGTCATCATGCACATACAAAAAAAAGACAACTAGAGAATATTAAGAAAAGAGCAGGGCAAGATTCTAACACTGATAGAGCAAAAAGGATATTAAAAATGTGCGTCTCAAAACACATAACAAGAGCTGTTAAACATGAGACCAACATTTTGCTGAAGAATTGAACTGACTTGTAACAAGTTTAAGATGATAAAATATCACGGAATGGAATGAAAAAAATATTATTTTCACCTTTTCTCTCTATGTTTTAAGGGAGTTTCTCTTGATCACTGGGTAGATTAACATGTTTCTGAATCTACAAATCATATATTTTCACATTAATCAAATGAATCAAATCCTCCAATGTACAGTGCTTGTGTTGCATTGCTAATATATTGGGTTAGATCGTGAAAACCCTGACAACTATGTGCCAGCAAAAGTGCTTGCTCTAGCATTGCTTCCTGAAATATCTTAAGTGACACCCAGAAGGTGTTGCTTAGAAGAAATGTGTCCCAGTACTAAATAAGTAACATAACTATTAATAACGTTTTTACTTTTTTGTTAAGCGTGAACCTTTGAGTACTCACAGAACTCACAGAAAATGAAGACAATAAAAGGTAGCATGATGAGTCTGTTGCTGAACTATTCCGAGGTAGGAAAAAAAAAAAAAGCTCAAATGCATACATATCTGGCATATTTGGCAAGGTTTGCAAAATCATACCCAAATTGATATGCTACAAATTGAACTGCAGAAATCTTTGGCAGCCAGTGGTGTTTGCAGGTCAGAGAATGCCCACTTCATGCTTTAGACACCAGGGAGATGTAATTCACCAAATTAGCTTCCACACCTACATTAAGAAATAACAAAATTTCTCTCAATGACTCACTCAGTAGATATGTACACTAATGTACATATATTTTTATTTTATATACATTTGTTGGACTTTGTATAAAAAAATTACTCCTGTATATTATACTGAAATTTTATTAGCAAAACCTTATTCATCATGAAAAGGAGCCTAACCTGAATTACTCTACACACTTTCCAACACTTATCCCCTTCCCTGTTTTCAGCACTTCCCCCCTCCAACTCAGTTCAGCTGTAGGCAGTGCAGTTTATACTCTTGCACACTTCAATCAGATTATTCCCAGTAGATTGTCCTTTGAAGGAGAGAAAACAAAGACTAACAATCTTGATAGTAGTGCTGAAAAAGAAAACTGTTTCTTATCATAAATAAGGTGATCAGTACCCTGCTCATATGGTAGGACCCCAAAGCCTTGAAAGTAATTATCTCACAAAACCCAGATTATAGCTTTGTGTCTATTAACAATAGAATAAACAAGTTTCCTCTTGTTTAAGATATGAGACAGCTATTAGAGAACACCTCAGATTAAACAAGGAATTAAACATTTTTACTTCTTCCATTTGCAGAACTTTCAAGGCCTCTTTGAATGCAAAGTTCCTTTATGAAAGCTGGTAATATATGCTATTTACTTGGTGCCTAGTTTATTATGTAACACATCACAGGTGTTTTGGGTTGAGTAAGAACTGATGGGGAAGAAAGCAGAACAGATCAGAGACAGTTAACCCTTAAGATCAGAGACCTTCATGAAATTTTCTTACCTTACCACAAACTTTCTTGTACTTGATGGGTTCCAGTCTCTGTGAATTAATTCCCTACCTAACACTGTAATAAGAGTACTTTCCCAAAGTAACATGGATTGAAAAATTCTATCCAATTTTATATAAAATAGTTCCTTGTCAAAAAAACCCCCCAAAACCTGAAAGTTACATCTTTTTTCTCAGACTTTCACTTTAAAAATATGTTTGTAATATTTAGACCCAAGCTGAACAAATTACACCTTTCATAAATCTTTATGATAGCTTTCCCAAATCTGCTTTTACCTGCCTTTTTCAACCAAAATATTATGATGCCTTAATTCTTCACTGAAAAGATAATACTTTTTGACTTTTAAAATTCTGTATGCCATTAAAAAGCATTCATTCAAGTGAGAAGCACAAACTCAGTTAGCAGAGGGAGCCTTGCGTACCGTTATAAGGTGGCCCTTCAGAACTGACACCGCCTCAGCAAGGTCAAGTAGGGATCTTAATTCATATTTAAATTCCAGCTAATATTCAGAGAGAGGGTTTTGCATCATAGTTTCCAGATCTAATTAATAACATCTGGATATCTGGGAACAGATTTAGAAGTGCTAAATGTGTAACAGCTAAGAAATTTATATGCCAGATGAGAGAAGTAGGGAATGGAATATGGGTACTCAGGAGAATAAAAGAGCTTTTTTAGTAAAGCACTTCATGTTTTGTTTCATCCCACAAATGTGAGAAAGCAGAAAATAGAAATATAATAAAACAAAGGGAATATTTAGGTTCTGGATCCTCCCCAACACCTAGCAACCAGACCAAGTATCCTGAGCAAAGGGATGAGTCACAACCATGCAACTGCCAAGTGAGAGAATGAAAAACTTAGACTAGGTAGGGAGAGCACAAGGTTTGATTAATATGAACAATTAAAACTATTTATAACAAAGTTCAACTAATGTGTTACTGTGCAGGGATAGATGGAAGTGGGGTGAGGAAAGATCAGCTTTGCAAAATAGCAAAAAAGAAAAACATGGAGTGAAGCCCATCCCATGCTTTCATACATCCATAACATCCCTTCATTGATTTATCTAGTCTCTTTATAGAGCCAAAATTGAGTCACTTTCCTCTGTTTATGTGCTCACAGTTTACCTTGCAGGTCAAATGAGTGGTCCAAACCTCATGGAGAGCCTGTTCTGACCACCTACCACATGGATGAATTCACACAAGGAAAATAGTAATACCAGCAGCACTTTCAAAATGCTGCTGGTATAACATCAAGTTAACTCACGGAGAAAGGAAAGGCTTGTTACAGGTTTGCAAGTGTTTGTGGAAAAAAAAGTAAGCTTATCTCAGGTTACAGAAACAAAACTAAGCCAGGAACTTTATAAAAACAAGCAAAACCAAAACAAAACCAAAAGCTTAAAAATTTAAATCTAATGTAAAAGACAATGATGTCTCTTATTTCAGAGGTGTATGATTTAATTGTGTTATTGCCTAGCTGTAAAAGCTATGTACAGCTCAATTAATTTAGATGCACAACACAAGTGTAAAAGAGCTAGCGCTGCATTTCAAATGAAAAGCCACTGTCAAACAAATAGTTATTTAGTTTCCAAAACTGACAAGGAAAGTAATCCATTTCAATGTTCTGTGACTGTAAGCTATACCTGTCCAGAATAAAAATGTTGGTATTTCCCTTTTCACAGACCCAATAAAATGTTTGGAAACACATAACAAGCAAAAACTTGCAGGTTTTGGGTGTCTACAGGTGGAAGTACTCAAGAAGTTAACCTGCCAGGATTAGTTTTTATATAAACAGGATAAATTCAGGCATACAGAGCAATGGAATCTCTACAAAAGGGAAAAGTGAGACTAAAGGGAGAAGTTCCATCACCAGACTGGATTGCAAAGAATGAGAAGTCAGAAGTGAAAAATAAGCATTTAAATTGTCACAGGACATGCAAGTCTTGCATGGGATGAGATAAATGATGGTACATTTATTCAAATAGAATGAACCTGTAAATGGTCTACTGATCATCACATAAACGTGAAAAGGAATTATTCAGCCCAGTGCAAGAGGATTTATCTATACAACAAATACAATGGAAGGCCAGATCTGTACTAGTGCAATGATGACAGATGGTTTCCTTTTCATTCACAATAGCTTCACTATTGTGATCCACAGTTGTAAACCACTGTGAAGTACAATACATCTTGCTGTTTTGGTGTAAGTGATCACTGGATTTGATCTGAAGTCACAGCTAGTGCTATCTAAAAGTTTCCTCTTTATGGTTCTCTACAGCTTTTATGTGGGAAATAGAAAAAGTAAAAAAACAAAAGACAATTCATTCATAACAGGGAAAAGCAATCACACCACCAAAGAAAAATAGTTAGCCCTATACACAGTTACAGCAGAACAGACCAAACACTTGAGAATGCTCTGATGACTTATGATACTTTTCTAAATTATATCACACCAGACAGCATGTATTTCAATATAATTAATACAGCAAGTGTACTCAAAGCAATGGCTTCATCCAGGGAACAGTTTCAGTTCTACCCTACATAACCAACAATGTTACCTTTCTTCAAGGAATGTAGTATATTGTAACCAAAAAGCTATAGATGCTAGCAAAATTTCAGAAAGAACATTTTGAACACAGGGGGACAGGATGCTGAAGGAAAGTAATCCAATGGCATCAATTAACTGATGGTAACATACGATCTGTTGTCATAGCGCTGTCTTGGTATTCTCTACTTAAGAAGCAGCTGATGGAGAGATGAGACAGGTGGAGAACAGTAGCAGTCATGTTAGTCACTAGAATTTCTTTCTTTATGGTCTACAGGTATGTTTGATAAGGGGAGAAAGGAGTCTTTCACACCTTCAAGCCACTATTCCTTCCACCGCATAATTCTATTTCTCAGCATGTATTTTCTCAGTGACATGTGATAACAACAGTCATCAAATTCTTTCCTTCACCCAGTTTTACTATTAAGTCTGTGCCTTATGATTACATAAGGCTGTGGGCTTAAACTAGAATATGTTTCCTGAGAGTATGATTTTTAAATGCCTTGAGAAAAACTAAAATGCCCTTTTTATGTCTAAGAGTTTGTTTCTGTATAATATTTGCAAAAGGATATTTCTGTGTATTAATTTGCTCATGTGGGAAAGAGTTATTTTTCTAAAGATCCTTTTCCAAATTCAAATCACAGCAGTATTTTAGCAGATGAAATACATAATTGCAGAGACTTCTCTAGTTTCATTCAGCTATAAACCAATGCTATTTATTTGCTGAGGCATAAACAATGTTCACACAGTTTTCCATTAAAAATGACTGATATGCTAATGTACTTTAAAATAAAAAGTACAATCTTAGAGATAAAGACAGGAGGGAAACCAGTTCTGTTGCATACCATAAGTTCCCAGTAGTGCAAAACTGTTTTTGCTAACTTTTCTGTTTATCTTACTCTACAGAACTGATCTTTCAAACTGAATTCATAGTTCCATAAACACTTTAAGTCAGCCCTACCTCTGAAAGAGGCAGTTCTGTGCTCCATCATACCCTACCCATTCTGTTTTTCATCAGAGTAGGAAACTGATTAGAGGTAACTTTTTTTCATCTGCGGTATTTTCATTTGGAGCTATTCCTCAGGTTATCTTAATGAAAGTTTGTAGACACAAGGGAGAGAGCAGGGAAGGAGTAGGAGTGGTCATTCTATTTGCTGCAGTGTTGTTTTATAGTACTTTAAAATAAATGGAAACTACTTTGTTAGACATATAGTCACACTGAAGGAACACCTTGGAATTGTGCAAGACATACAGCAGTAAAGATTTGCTGTATTGGACTATGAAAAATAAGTGAAAAAAGCTTAAATGTGGGGATAGACTATTTCAGTTTAAAACAAGTGCAGCATTGAAACCAATCTTGAGAAGTGTCACTGCCTTCTGAAAGATACTAAAGACCTGAAATGCCCTTTTGAATTATAAAAGGAGCATTTAAGAAACTCTACACATCATTAGGTTTTGACCTTCTGCCTTTAAGAAGGTGTCAAAAGCCTGCTGCAGTGGGACTGTGGATAGTGGGACTTTTCATTTCTGCTTCCTTCACCCCACACCCAAGGACTCTCAGATCACATGCAAGGATATGTATCACAAAATTCTCCCTTAAATAAAGGGGACAGGTCCTTAGTACCTAGACTTCCAGACACTAGTAAGTCCAGACACTGTAGGATTTTGACTATATTGATATATCATTTGCAGAACTTTAGATTGTGTGGTGTTCTAACAAAAAGGGATAAAGTGAACCAAGAAGAGTAGAAAAGATAAATGAGCCAAGGTCATGAAGCAGTTTATGGTAGGTCAGCGGACTGAGTGAGAGAAAAAAAAATTGGTTGGACAAAGTAATATGCATGTGAAGCTAAATGTAATTTTTCATATTAGGAAGTGTTTGTAGAATACTATGGTTACTACTGTGATACTAAAATTACAGGCAGAGCAGAACATATAAAAAAATACTACCTGCAACAGTGAGGTCAAAAGATGATTTTGTGGAGACCCTTACCTTCATACCTTCATCCTTATAGCACAATTTGTGCTTTGTTAGGGGCAAATTCTGATCTACAACCTCTGCCATTGCACATTTAAGAGGTGAAGGAGATCATAACAGCACAGATTAATTTGACCCTTTGTGGTTTTTTGACCTATGAGATGAAAATACATTAGCTCTGAAAACTGTTTAAATCCAATGCTGCAATTGCTTAATCAGAAAAGCTTTTTCCTCTGATGATCTAGTTGTTCAAAGCAATACTTCCAAACAGTGAATAGAAAAATGGAGCCAAATGCCTCTGTAGTGATGTTAATCCTTGGCTCCCACACTACAATGTCCCTACAGTAAAGTGCCTTGCAACTAATTACAGTGTGCAACCCCCACAGCAGACCTGAGGCATTAGGGATGATTAGAATTGTGTGCTGGAGCTCTCATTAGGTGATGTGCTTCTGCTGTCTGCATCACCACCCTACCTATTGAAAAGCTACAGCCTTGTCATTACAAAGGCATGTACTATTAGGCATAACACAGAACTATTATATAATTCTGCATATTTGGGGCACAAATGCTTGTCTGCAAGAACATTGAAAAAATACTATTCTCCCAAGAAGAAAAAACAGTGTCTCTGCCTACACAGGGATTCTGCTATGCTCTTCCTTGAATGTAGGAAGGAGTGATCAACTGTCTTCTCCAAATAGGAGCATCCTAAAACTCCCAGCGGTGATGGCTTAGGTATTTGGACTGGTGACCAGTGGCAGAGGCAGCTCTCACTCTACCTGCTGTTCTCCTCTGCTTGTGTTAACACCACAGGTTTTGAAAGAAAACTGAGAATGCTTCTACTCTGCCAGCCCTGCACGACTGTACAGAAGGAGGGGAGGGGGAAGTGACAGTTCTTGTTTGTCCTAACAATTTGAGCTCCTCCTCAGGATCTTATACTAAAAATGTTGAGCACAACAGATTTTATTTTAAAGAAGCAAAGATTATTGCCTCCTAATATTCGTAATTAAACCCAAAGAACATTCTATTTCTGTCTACACGCTGAATTAGAAGCGATGCTAAATTAGCTTTATTATTTTTATTGTGTTGTGGGTTGCCTAAGAGTCAGTGTCACAAGCCAACACCCCATTGTGCTAGGCATCATACAATGAACAAAAAAGACTACCTTGGTGCCAAAGAATGTTTCAGCTGAACACTGTAGTTCAGAGCAAAGGAATCAGGAGCCAAATGCTAATTTCATCTGTAATGGTGAGCACTATCCCAGCTAGTTCCCATGCCCCTTCCGTATGTCCTGTTTTATCTTTCTTTCTGGTTTTCAGCTTTGCAGTACACCTTGTTGTGTCACAGCAGTCACAGTGATCTGAAGAAATGTGAATACAAGCAGAAAAAAAATCCTTGGCAATGCCTGGTTTTGCCACATTAATTTTTTTTCAAATGAACCACAATATTAAAAATAAAGTTCAGAGGAAGAAAAAGGTCCCCACCAAAAAGAGAGTCTTTAGTGATTTTCCACGCATCTGGCAACAGTTAGGAAGTTATGTTAAAGTAATTAGAAATTGCCATGATGCTCATCTCCTACTTGTTCTTTTGAGTATACAAGCTCCCAAACTCTGCACCATTGCTCTGAAAGATGTTTGTATGCTTATACAATACCTGACATCAATTAAACCAGCACAAAAGAATTAAAGTGGACCTGGAACTACACTGACTGAACATCTCACGTTCAAGAGTGAGGGTGGACTATGAAGAGAGGGCAGCAGTTATTGCTGTATACTCTAAGCCGCTCACTTGTGCTCTGCAGCCTTCAGCCAGGGATTCTGTGTTATCTAAAACGTAGAAATAAAATAGCTATACCAAGGACAATGTAGCGAATGAAGTGTATTTACGCATATTGCTAAACTGTGTACGTTTTTAAGGTAGATGTGACATCTATGTATCATTTTAAGTGTAATCTATGGCATATCCATACTGTTAGAACTGAACTACTTCTCATGGAGTTAGTTATGATATGCTACGGTTTATGTGGAAGGAAAAACAAGCCATCCACCACTGATGATATATTCAGTGTTGCAGTTTGGGGCAGTAGGGTTAGGGTTTTTTTGTTGTTTTTATTTGTTTGTTTTTAAGATGCATACATAACTTCAAGTCATAGTAATCAGTGGATAGGTCACTATCCCTAATTTTCTGAGTAACAAACCAACAATGTGAATGAAACCTTCATAAACCAGGCCTAGGTGTGAGCTATAACATCAACGCTTAGCTTCCACCAGGAACGCTGGTTTTGCTTCCTCCTCAGATTTCCAAAGGATGTTCTTCCTGCTCCCTGTCAGCCATGCCACTAACCTGACCTCCTGTGCACCAGTGCAGGGAACTGAACTGACAGAAAGCAAGTCCAAATCTAAAGAGAGCTGGCAGAAGGGGAGGACTAGGAGTGCACATCGGATTTACAGACAAACATGTGCTTACACACACAGTGCCAGGGAACAGCGTGAGCTGGGCTGCTCCCCAGGGGACTTGGAAGGAGAGGGGGCTCACAAACCAGGACTGCTGATGAGCAGAAAAACAGCTCCTGTCAAGAGTCCAGTGATCATCAGGTAAAAGCAGGGTAACAAGTCAGGTTTGAGGTCCAGCAAAGAAATGCAGACAGCAGTTCAGGGACAGAAATGGGGTCAGGCACTCCTGTGGCATCACTGCAGCAGGGACTGATGGCCTTGGGCTGGGCTGAAACGGGGTCCTGGGCCGTGGACAGGGTTGGGGGGAGTCCTGAGGAGGCTTGGCAGGGACAGTCAGGCTTGGTAATGCCCTGACATGTATGAAAGGTGAATGTTTCTTTTCCAACTTGGAAAAGTTATAGCTCAGCACCTTTTCACAGTGAATGAACAAGAAACTAAAAGAGCAAATTTTGTGATCTTTCATGAAACTTTTTTTTTAACCTCAACCTCCTTAATTCATTAGTCAACTTTGGATAATGATCTGGAAGACAGTATCCTCAAACACTGATACTGTGTCCCCTGTTAGGCACCTATACTTTCTTAAGTATTTCATATACAGGTGTGGCTGGATCAGTGATTTGCTTGAACTCATGCTCTCCTTCCTCTCATGCATTTTTTAGGGATATTTAGTACATGTGATTGCAAATTTAGGATTTGGGCTGTCTGGGGGATATAAGATCATTTTCTCTGGAGTATAAGGAATAGTTCACATTACAGGGCTGATTCTAAGGACAACCCTTTATTTTTTAAAACAGTTGTAGATATTTTAAACAACTTTTTCACAATAGCTTTGGTATGCCTGTACTGAAACTGCAGTTTTGATTTCCTGTGGCTATTGCCTGAAGGAACGTTCCAATATTGAGCAGGAGATAATAAGGTTCCAGTTAAAATTAAATGGAGAGTCTGAAAGCATTTTGCAGATAATGCCATGATCTGCAGTTTTATTACTGTGAAAGATGTCACCAGTTATATACTTTTTTGATGTAATGGTTAAGGTCTATTTTCCTCTTACTAGGTGCAGTTTATAACTGCATTTTCACTCTGTCAAAATTAACTGAAAATTAAATCAAACAAGTATGCTTGTTTGCACTGAAATTCAGTCTTGTAATCCAAGTTTTATTGGTATGACACATGTACAGAAAGAGGGTAGAAATACTTTTATATTATCAACATTTATTCTGTAGTAAACATTCAAATAACTTTTGGGCTAATCTATAAATTTAAGTTGAAGAAAAATCCCAAACGTTTAGTAATGAACACAGAGAAATTAGCTACATTTTGCGTGACATTATTTTTACATAGTTTAAAGTTAATTAGTAATGAAAATTATGGAAATAACAAGCAATGGCAAATAAAATTGGGTGATTCTAACTGAATATTTTCTTAGTTGTATTTATCTGCTTTTGCTTTCTGTGTAATTGCCCCAAATTAATTAAAAAAAAAATTAAAACCCTTGTGAGTTTATAGTAATTGAATCTGGTAAAATGAAACCTATTAAATAATTTTATTTAGGTTATTTGTACAAGCCCTATAGGCATATTGTAAGTGTTGGCCTAAATGACAATGGCAATGTGATCCCAAGAAAACATAACATACCAGTAGCAACCATTAGCACCTCTTACCAATAAGGACAAACTTGCTACCACGCATCTCGGGACACATTCATAGATAAAAAATTTCATACTATACACTTCATTTATACCAAGCAATGAATCAAACCAATAGCATATTTTACAGAATGTTGCAGACATTGTAGTACTTTATAGATAAACCTTGTACAAAAATATTGTGTGGTTTACAGTTACAAAATATCAACCACAGATACCTTACATATTAATGACTGCATCACCTCACAGTTAAAAAACAAAAATGTGACTGAAAAGAATGAAAAGTGTGAGGTTTATTCCTGTTTTTTTAAATGTCTCTAAGGAATTAATCATGAATTTTAAACACAGATGACATCTATCCATCCAGTTTGTAATTCTTGTGTGCTTAATAGTTTGCAACAGAAACACACAAAATTCAGGCAAGATATTGGGTAGGATTTCCTGAAGCAAGGATAATCTGGAGTCACCTGTGGGCATCAGAAAGAATTCTGAGTCAAGAAGGTAAGAAAAAGTGTGTCTGGGAATAGTTTTAAACAATGAAGACATATATACTGACCTTCACATATACTCAGGATGTCCCTTGTCTTGAGAAACAAGCTACCAAGTTGGCATAAAATAGTGTCTGCAAGATGTTGGTGGCAGCTCAACCCTTTCAAAGTGTGAAAGAAAAAAAAGTCTATTTTAATTTCAACATTGATAGAAATCTCTTAAACTTTTTTCCCCACCCTATTTGAGAAGAGTGCAAACTCCCAAAACTTGATTTTTCTGTATGCCATTTATATTCATTATGTTTAATAAATATTTCTCACTTATATGCTCTGAATCTGATGCACGCTGGGTGATGTTTCTGAGGCACATCTGAAGTATTTTGCCTTTATACCATTTTAGTTTTTTCACGTGTGTCTTGTGGTTTAACCCAGCAGACAGATAAACACCACACAGCCTTTCACTCACTCTCCTGCCTCCCCAGTGGGATGGGGGAAAGAATCAGAAAAAAAGTAAAATCCATGTGTTGAGATAAAGGCAATTTAATAAAACAGCTGAGGAAAATAATAATAATGGTAATGATAATAACAACAAAAAATGAATATATAAAAGAAGTGACACACAATGAAATTGCTCACCACCTGCTGACTGATGCCCATCCCATCCCAAAGCAGAGATCACTATCCACCAGCCATCTGCCCTAAGTTTTTATATTGAGCATGACATCATATGGTATGGAATATCCCTTGGGCCAGTTGGGGTCAACTGTCCTGGTTGTGCCCTCTCCCAGCTTCTGGGGCACGTGGCAGGGCAGGGGAAGCTGAAAAGTCCTTGACTGCTGTAAGCACTGCTTAGCAACAACTAAACCATGAGTGTGTTATCAACATTCTTGTACTAAATCCAAAACACAGCACTATGCCAGCTACCAGGAAGAAGATTAACTATATCCCAGCTGAAACCAGGACAGTGTGGAATATGAAATGTAGTGGAAGTATGCCTCCAGTTGTAAGCTAATTTAAGAAATCATAGGCTAGTTCTAAACAGGTTGTTCGGATACAACATACAGCATAGCTGCAGCAGTGCACTGCATCCTGTATGTTGCTTTCCTTTGCTTCTCCAAAAGGTAAATGACCTGCATAGCTCTGTATTGCAGCAGCTGTGCAGCAGCACTCGGGTGCTGAGCACTGGCCAGGATCTTCCTGACAATATTCTGAAGTCTAGAGACATTTCCAGCTCATGTTGCTGAAATGTTTCATCTATCTTTTTAAAGGCATAAGTTTTAGTGAGGCCATGTCAACCAGGACCAAGGTATTATGTTCCCTCTTTTTTAATTCATCCATTTAACTGACATAAAGGAAGAAGAGAACCTGCTTTCAAGATTCTCCCCCCACTGTTTCTTATTCTTGTCATCTTTTCACAAATGTAACAGTATTTCATATTTTCCACAATGTCCAGTGCTTGAAGAAAACCAACTACATGAGAATCTCAGCTTTCAGAAAAACTGTATTTCCAGTTCTCATAAAAGAGCTTGAAGATATGAAGAGG
This sequence comes from Butorides virescens, assembly GCA_017310255.1. Taxonomy (NCBI): domain Eukaryota; kingdom Metazoa; phylum Chordata; class Aves; order Pelecaniformes; family Ardeidae; genus Butorides; species Butorides virescens. The sequence continues at coordinate 52,566 of JADKXX010003367.1, forward strand.
ATGTACCAATTCAGAAAATGCTTCCTTCTCACTGGTTCCCAGATAAAGTTTAAAAAGTCATACAAGAGCCACCCCCAGTTCCAGTTGACAGAAAGGGTGATGGTTTGCTGTGCCATGACTCTACCAGTCAGTCAGATCTGACTGCAGGAGGCATTCACAGAGCTCAGGCAGGTGAGGCAGTGGTCACACAGTGTGGGAGACCAAATACCCCGCTAATTGTCTCAAAGCTTGCTCCTTTGTGTGGCAACATGCAAAGATCAGCGCTGCCGCAGGCAAGATGGCTCGCAAGCCGGCTGAAGCAGTGGGCACCCAGGCAGGGCCGCCTGCTCGCCACAAGCCCACAGCGCACCGCCACTGACAGCGTGCGAGCAGAACCTGGCCCCGGCCCAACGACAACCACACGCGCCAACAGAGCCCGCCAAAGCAAAGCGCACAACATGTGTGCGCGTGTGCCGGGCTGGGCTCTATAAAAGACGGCGAGGGGAAGCCGCGGGGTGCACTCGTCCTGGTACACTGCTGGTTACGGGGTATGACGAATAAAGGCGCACCCATCACGGGGCGCCGCTGCATCCGGGGTGTGATGAATAAACACACACCCACCACCACCACCGAAGAACTGAAGACTGAGGGCCAGTGGGACGCCGCTGGATCCAGGGTGGTGACTGTCTTTTGCTCCTCTATCCCGACTGCTTGCTAGATTCCCTTCTTTCCTATTTTCCTATCTGCTGGAAAACCATCACAGCAAGCTGTAGGCAATCCAGCAGGTTTCTCGAATGCATTGAGGACAACTTCTTAAGCCAGGTAATAGACACCCCTACCTGAGGGGATGCAATAATGGACCTAGTAGTCACCAATGCAAGCGAGCTTGTCGAAGCCGTCAAGATTGGAAGCAGCCTGGGCTGCAGTGATCATGCACTCGTAGAGCTCGCGCTCCTGAGGGAAATGAGAAAAACAAAGAGTATAGTCAGGACCCTGAATTTTAGGAAAGCAAAATTCCAGCTCCTCAAGGAGATAGTCAGAAGGACTCCCTGGGAAACGGTTCTCGGGGACAGGGGAACAGAACAGAGCTGGCAGATCTTTAAGGAAGTGATCCACAGAGCGCAAGAGCTCTCGATCCCTAGGTCTAAGCAATCAGGCAAAGAAGGGAAGAGACCAGCATGGCTGAGACAAGAGATGCTGGTCAAACTAAGGAGGAAGAGGGCACTGCGCAGGCAGTGGAAACGCACAGGCATTCTGGGAAGAGTATAGGGAAGCGGTCCGGTTGTGTAGGAATGGGGTCAGGAAGGCCAAGGCGCAGCTGGAGCTAAACTTGGCTAGGGATGCAAAGAATAACAAGAAGGGTTTCTACAGGTATATCAGCCGGAAAAGAATGGTTAAAGAAAGTGTACCCCCACTGATGATGAAGACCGGCAAGCTGGTAACAGCAGATGAGGAGAAGGCTGAGGTACTCAACAACTTTTTTGCCTCAGTCTTCACTGGCAACCTCTCTCCTCATGCCTCCTGAGTCGATGGATGGCATGAGGGGGACCGAGAGGGCAAAACCCCTCCTGCTATTGGAGAAGATCATGTTCGTGACCACCCGAGGAACCTGAACACACATAAGTTCATGGGACCTGATGAGATGCATCCCAGAGTCCTGAGGGAATTGGCCAATGTAGTCACCAAGCCACTCTCCATGATATTTGAAAAGTCGTGGCAGTCAGGTGAAGTCCCTGGTGACTGGAAGAAGGACAACATTGTGCCCATTTTCAAAAAGGGTAGAAAGGAAGACCCTGGGAGCTACCGACCTGTCAGCCTCACCTCTGTGCCTGGGAAGATCATGGAACAGATCTTCCTAGAAGCTATGCTAAGGCACATGGAGGCCAGGGAGGTAATTCGAGATAGCCAGCATGGCTTCACCAAGGGCAAGTCCTGCCTGACGAACCTAGTGACTTTCTATGATGGTGTGACAACAACAGTGGACAAAGGAAAATCAAGGACGTCATCTAGCTGGACTTCTGCAAAGCCTTTGACACGGTCCCCCACAACATCCTTCTCTCTAAATTGGAGAGCTATGGATTTGATGGGTGGACTGTTCGGTGGATAAGGAACTGGCTGGATGGTTGCATCCAGAGGGTAGTGGTCAATGGCTCGATGTCCGGATGGAGACCGGTGACGAGTGGTGTCCCTCAAGGGTCCGTACTGGGACTGGTGCTGTTTAACATCTTCATCAATGACTTAGACAGCGAGATTGAGTGTAGCCTCAGCAAGTTTGCAGATGACACCAAACTGAGTGGTGCGACACACCAGAAGGATGGGATGTCATCCAGAGAGACCTGGACAGGCTGGAGAGGTGGGCCTGTGTGAATCTCATGAGGTTCAACAGGGCCAAGTGCAAGGTCCTGCACCTGGGTCGCGGTAACCCCCAGTATCAATACAGGCTGGGGGAAGAAAGGATCGAGAGCAGCCCTGCCAAGAGGGACTTGGGGGTGCTGGTGGATGAAAAGCTGGACATGAGCCGGCAATGTGCCCTGGCAGCCCAGAAGGCCAACTGTACTCTGGGCTGCATCAGGAGAAGCGTGGCCAGCAGGTCGAGGGAGGTGATTCTGCCCCTCTACTCAGCTCTGGTGAGACCTCACCTGGAGTACTGCGTCCAGCTCTGGAGCCCTCAGCACAGGAAGGACATGGAACTGTTGGAGTGGGTCCAGAGGAGGGCTACAAAAATAATCCGAGGGCTGGAGCATCTCTCTTATGAGGACAGGCTGAGAGAGTTGGGCTTGTTCAGCCTGGAGAAAAGGCAACTGCAGGGAGACCCGATTACGGCCTTTCAATACCTAAAGGGGGCCTATAGGAAAGATGGGGAAAATCTTTTTAGTATGGGCAGCTGTGTCAGGACAAGGGGTAATGGCTTTAAGCTAAAACAGGGTAGATTTAGACTGGATATGAGGAAGAAATTCTATGATTCTATTCTATTCTATTCTATTCTATTTTCTTTCCCTTTCCTATTACTGCTTTCTTATGATGCTAACTAAGTACCTTGTTCGGATAAGTGACGAATAAAGGCTTTTGGTTAGCGGCATCTGACCTCATTTGTGTCTTAATCTCACTCTGGGGATAACAAAAGAATCTCCCCAGCCCGGGCTTTTCCAGATCGGAGCACTTGGCAGCCTATTGTACAAACAAGCTAAAACTGGTTTTAGGACAAGGCAAGCCCAGGCCAGCCTTGAGACTGTGCAGCATTAGGTCTGTACAAAGCCTGTGGGTTTTTGCTAGTAGTGTGTGGCCTGGGCTACAGACTCAGTTCTCTGAAATGGCTGAACTACATGGCTAAATATTCTGAAGGCAATGGGTTAGGAAAATAACATCAAACTGCAACAATTAAGATTGCAAAGTTTCAATGAGCAGCTGAATTTTAGGTCCTGTATTGAAGAGTTTAAAGACTTCAAATCACAAAAGCCTTGACAAGGACTTCTCTGAACTTCCCTCATCCAGAAGAAGATACAAAACCAGCCAGATTTCAATAACCTAACTTTTATCTGAACACAAAAATAGCAAACTAAAATAAGTTATGAGTTGATTAAACATGTTTAAAGATACAATTAAATACTCATAACTGCAGGATGTAACAGATTGAAAAACTTAGAAAAAAATCCCTTTTCTGCCCACCATCTTTTCTTCCATTCCAGCAATTTTGAGTAGTTTTCTTGATTGCGACAAACTCCAGTGATGAATCTCTAGGAAAAAAAAAAATTCTTTCGGTCACCTGAGACCTGGCTTGGAGTCTGTCTCTTGTTTCAGGCAGGCAGACTCCCACTTCTGCTTGGTATCTACTGATGTCTGCATGCACTACTTTTTTCTCTCCTTCACTCCCTATGCACTGGTCTCCTAGACCAAGCATGATTATATGATGCCAAAGAAGCCATTTTCCTCTCTATTAAGCAAAGAATATGATGTTAACAGGTTCCTACCTTCTGTCTGCAGCTGCTTTCTCTTTATTATATGAAAGAACTCCTAGTACTCATACAGGAAAGGAGACATAAACAAATTGCACTCCTACATCTCAGGAAGGTGGATATTAATATAAAGTTAATATGAATAGGAAAACAAAATTAAAGTCAGGTTGCTTGACAAGATCTGTAAGGCCATTTACTGGAACAGTAATATGTGTAGCAGTAGAGCAATACCAATGGTGAGCCTGTCATGGTACATATATACTGTTCCCTTTG
>JADKXX010003370.1:0-28747 GCA_017310255.1 Butorides virescens
TAATAGGTGGACTTGATGATCTTAAAGGTCTTTTCCAACCTAAATGATTCTCTGATTCTATCATCATCCCGGATCATCATTTCAGCAGAGATTCTGGGCCCGTTTGTGCCTTCCTGTGACAACTGCTTCCACTGTTTTAGCTCACCAGAGGCTGCGCTCCGGTACCTGCTTTGATTCATACCATAAAATCTTCTTTGAGAACATGAACTAGTCTTCTTCTGGTTAAACTAAACCATAACCCTTACTCTAGCATGTTCCTAATGTACTACAAATGCTAACAGATGCTCTATTTATGAGACCAGACTAGAGTTTGAAGTAAAACCCTCCAAACACTTAAAATGTTGATTCAGGTATGCAGGATTAACTGTTTACTCTACAAATCAAGTGCTATTGTTCTGTACAGCTCTAATATACATACAGTGTATGTGTTTAGGTCATTTAGGTGTTCATTTTTATAGCCCATAATTTTCCTGGTTGAAAAATAAAACTTATGAATCTTTATACATCTTTTTTTTAAAATTACAACTGTATCAGTTACTTTCTCACCTCCCAGTACTAAGGCTAATTCAAGCAGTACAGTATACACCACAGTTTTTAGCTCAGGAATTCTGGATGTGAGTTCCTTTAGAGCTCCTAGGATGAAAACCATCTGATCTTTGCAATGTACTGTTCTTTGATTTTGTTAATCTGCTTTAAAATCTCTTGTACTGACTCATTGGTTTTAGAAAATTCCTCAGATGTATCTGTTGCAAAAAGTCTCTGATATCAGTGCATTGTGTCCCCTCAGTGATGGTCACTGAGACAAAGAATTAGATTTCTCCTGTGGCATGGCTTTGTCTTTTTGGAGTGATCCTTCTACACCTTTATAATCTGTCAGCCCCATTGACTCTCTGGAAGGTAATCCTGGTACTGATGGAATTGAAAAGTTTTTACTATTGTTTTTTATGTCTTTACCAAGTTGGTCTTCAAAGTAATTCTTTGGCTTGTCTTTTTGTGGTTTGTCACATAAAAGAATTTGTGTTCCTTTCTATTTCTTTTATTTGGGCACAATTTCCAGTTTTTGAAATATATCCTTTTTTTTTTGAGTCATGAGCCACTGAAACACACTGTGACTTTCTGGGTTTGTTTTCTTTATTTGTCATTTAAGGGACTTTTCTAGAACAGTAGTATGTGCTTACTTTGAGTTTTAAATATTACAGCTTGAAACAATTGCTATGCTGCATGTAAACTTTCTACACTGTTAATGGATCTGTTTATTTTCTTTTTACAAGTTTTCTCATTTTTATGTCATTTTACTTTATGAAGTTCTGTTAGTGAATGGCCTTTTTGTTGGTTTTGGCTTTTCATTCGTATAAAATGGTCAGTTTGGACATTTTGTGATCACTGATGTAGATTATTTTTCAATAGCTATATCAAGTGCCAGATACAGGTCAGTACCGAAAGGGGAACTAATTCAATTGTTTCTCAGACTGGTTGCTCCAAGTGAGATCACTTATAGCATGCAAACAATTTCCTCTCTGCATTATCTCCTGCAATTTAATATCCAGAAACTGTCCAACCTATATGTGGGTACTACTACTGCTTTTTTCCTGCCTTTGTGGTTTCTCTAATCTCCTGTAAATTGTCTCTGTCACTGTCAGAGTTCTGGTATAATGTTATTGACATCTGCCCCAGGAATATTTTCTTCTTATAGAGGGACTAAACTTAAATTCTTAAGTACTCGGTGTTAACATTTTAAATAAGTTATTTTTTATTATTATACTTTTTAAATATTTTGGTTCCATTTAATTTACAGCAATTGACTTTCTCCTTGATATATATTATTTATAGAGATTTTCTTAGCTTCTGTCAATAATCTACAGTTCCAAAGTTTCAATTCCTTTAATATCTCCCTTTAAATGAAGTTATTCTGGGTTTCTTTCATAGTTTCAATCTTGCTTAGAAGTACTGACACATTCAGTCTTGTATTAAAAATATTTTTAATTTTTTGACATTTGATTAAGGTTTATTTTTAGTCCTGGCACCAGGAACAGTAGAACATGTCCTTCTATACTGTATTTCTCGAATACATGAAATTATGTTTCTTCATGAAATAAGAACAAAGGAATATTTAAAAAAGGATCATGTTACCATCTGAATGTAAGGAATGGATATGTTAAATAAAAGAATAAATCTCTTCCACTGATAATTACAGTCAACTTAGCTAAACTGTGGAGTGAAACACTGAAAATGTTCTGTAAAGTTCTATATGAAAGTATGGATCATTTGATGTCAATGTGAAGAATGATTTCCCCATTTCATTTTTTAAAATCATGTTTTCTCTTTTTTTTCTCTTCACTTTTGGAAAGAAATTAATTGATTAAAACTAAATTTTTTTAACCAGTCACTTATTTCACTTTTTGTTATATTTAAATGTAGGAATGTTAAGCTCCTATCTTTCATGCAGAAAAAAATCTTGGTTTTATGTTACTACTGTTAAAAAGTATTTACAGTTAGCCTGTTGTTAAAATAATAATGAATAACCCATCTATGAATTTTACAGAAAAAATAGTTGAAATTTTTGTTGTTAAGAAATAAAGTCTTTCTTCTTTTTACACTTTAAATGTGGGTGCTTTGCTGGGAATAAAGCAGCTAACATCTCTTAGGCAGTTAACAAATTTTATTTTAAAATGTTATACAATTTATCATTTAAAGTTATGTTTTTCATAGTTGTTTTCTGTTTTGCTGGAACAACAATTTATCAACTTAAAATATTTACAGAATTTGAAGAAAATAATGTAATTTTTTATTTTAATTCTACAAATATTGATTGCAATACTAGAGCTTGAACAGAACAGTATAACACTCCCTTCAATATTTTTTTTTATTTTTATTTTTTTAAAGGAACAGATTTTAGCAATTCTCTTGTCAAAGTAATGATGCTAGTTGTGTTTCCTGGAAAAGCTTTTGATAAGTTGACATGAGAGGTGTGTTCCTTAGAGCTAAATGAAAAGAAGCAGGCTATCTGATGAATCTCATGAGAAGCAATTCTTGACAGTGGCCCTTAAGCAGAAACTGTAAGTGGCTGCTGAAGAGTTTAGTTTTTAAAGAAGCTGGCAGAGAATGGACTAGAAGCTAGGTTTTGAACATGTAAGGGAGGACAAATAGTGATCAATAAGAGAAATGGGACACTTTAAAGAAAATAATACAGAAGACACAATGGTAGAATGACACCACAGGAAAGTCCAGTGAGATTCAATTTTTTTTGCAGTAGAATAGTGAACTTTGACAAATCTAAAACTGATGTGGCATATATAAATACACATGTAAGACATCAAGTCACAAATATTTAAAATCATTTTACCCTAAAAATACACCATTTAACAGCTGAAATAAAGTTAAGTGTACAGATAAACAAGACTGATGTATATAACGTAGGTTAAAGCAAAATCTTAGCTGCCCCCCTAAATAAATGAAATAGATTTTTAGGGAAAGAGTAGACCCATTGTTTGCTACCTTTAAAAGTACAAAGACTTACACAATATGTCCTGCACTATTTATAGAACCGTACACTCTAGGAAAAAATCCTATATTTATAAAAAGTGGACTAAATAGTTTGTCAAATCTCTGCTATGTCTTTCTGATTTTATTATGAATCTGTTTTCAACTGAAATGACAGAAAAGAGGTAATTTTTATTAGAATCAGGTGACATCATATGCCAAATGATAAGAGTAATTTCAGAGAAAGACATGCTTTCTTCAAACACTGAAATATCACATCAGTAGGAATATTCTCTAGCCCTGCTGCAGGCTGAGTTTTAACAGATGCCCATGATATGCTGAAAGCTGTAAATATTTGTTCCTTATTTAAAGCATTATTTCTACCCCCATCTGTTGTAAGTGACATTTTATGGGAATGAGTTCTTGAAAGAGGCAGTTTTATTGCTTATAGTGTGATGCAAACAGTATCACATGACACTCTAAATAAAATTGAGTTAAAAGATGTAAATATATGCTTACATTTCTGCACAACTGTCCAGTTTCCAGATACTGTTGCAGTAACTCTACAACATGCTTATGATATAAATGACTATTAGTCATTTGTATGCATATCATTTTATAAAAGATTTGACCTCATTGGGAGCCAAATAATAATTTATTAAGAATTATTATGCCTTGAACAATATTCTTTCATTTAAGCAGTTCCATGGAAATTAATGTGTTAATTAATCAGATTGCATTTTTTTTCTCTCAGCTTTAAATAAAACTTTTAATCTCAACCCTTACTCAGCAAAGCACACATTATTTCATAAGTGTGCTGAGTGCATGTGTGCCTACTCATTTCCGTTAAGCAGAGCACTGTCATTCATGACCTTACTCACCACAGCCATTAATCATGTGTATGCAGACAGTGCATTAGTACAAGGCTTTTGCAGATTTGCTCTTAGAGTGGTTTTTTTTCTTTTCTTTGAGTGTGGAGAAGGTGAAGTTGATATAATTTTATTGTTCTGTGGATAGTCTTTTTAGTATCTACTTCCTCATGTCTTGAAATGATGCATTCTCACAAATTTACGTGTTTATTTTTGTTCACTGGAATCAAATGTTATTAGGAAGAAATTAAGAAAAAAACAGATTTATTTTTTTTAGGTTCCCTAAAACCAAAGAGGAAAGTGGTGACTAGAGGAAAAAGTTTACATTGAATCAAAGCTGGTTTTCCAAGTTTTTCTCAGTCAGGTGGAGATAAAATAAAACCTTTGTTCAGGATGGAACACAATGTTTTGTTTCTTGGGTCTTAAATTTTTAAGATTTCTTTTAAAGTGAGTTTGATTAATATTTAAGTTAAAATTCCACTTTAAAGTAGTTATTTTTTCAAATATTCTAATAGAATAATTGAACATTTCCCAAGTGAAATATTTTAATTACACTTCACTCATTATTTACCAATATTTGCCATTTTTTTTTCAGCTAAAGTGATGCATCATATTTGATCCTAATTCACAAAAAATATTTTTTTTTTTGAGATTCACCTAGTGAATCTCAAATTTTCAGTGAATTTACCATCCTCTTAGCTTTGGTTCTGAGGCTTATTGTTCTAGACCACAGATAATTCAGAAAACAGAACTTTAAAATGGACTGTTAAGAAACAATTTCAACTATTTTCACCCTCTGTATGTTTCTAGTTATTTTGTTTGAGTTTGGCTAGGAGCTCTCTGTTCATCCACACAGACCTCACGTTTTTGCCTGACTTCTTCTTTGTTGGGATGGAACTCTCTTGAGCTTTGAGGAGGTGATCCTTGAATATTAAGCAGCTTTCTTGGGCCCTTTATCCCTCCAGGGACTTATCCCACAGGACCCTTCCAAGAAGACCTTTGAAAAGGCCAAAGTCTGCTCTCCTGAAGACCAGGGTTGTGAGCTTGCTTTTCACCCTCCTCCTTGCCCTCAGGATCCTGAACTCCACCACCTCATGGTCACTGCAGCCAAGTCTGCCTTTGAACTTCACAACCCCGATGAGCCGCTTGTTGATGAGTATGAAGTCCAGCAGAATACCTCTCCTCATTGGCTCCTCTGTCACTTGGAAGATAAATTTATCACCAATGCACTCCGGGAACCTCCTGGACTGTTTATGTCCTGCTGTGTTGTCCCTCCAGTAGATATCAAGTGGTTGAAGTCCCCCATGAGGACCAGGGCTTGCAAACTTGAGGCTGATACTATCTGTCTGTGGAGGGCCTGATCCAGTTGTTCTTCCTGGTCAGGTGGCCTGTAGCAGATACCCACTATAATGTCAATTTTAACTGTCCTCTTTTTAACCCTAACCCATAAACTCTCATTTGGCTCTTTTTCCCTCCCCAAGTAGAGCTCCATGCACTCTGGCTGCTCTCTCACATAAAGAGCAACTCCTCCTCCTTGTCTTCCCATCCTGACCCTCCTAAAGAGCCTGTATCCCACCACTGCAACACTCCAGTCATGGGAGCCATCCCATTATGTCTCCATGATCCCAACACGACTGTAGGCCTGCAACTGCACACAAATCTCGAATTCATGACATTTATTCCCCGTACTGCATGCACTTTAGAGGCACTTTACATGCACATACAGGCACTTTAGAGAAGTGTGTTGAGTTTCTGGAGAGCTGCTTAAGTCCCATGTTGTTGATTTTACAATCCTTCCCATCACACCGATCCACACCCTTTTCTCAGCAATCCTGTCTGTCACTCCCTCAGAGGACTGTTGGTTACTCTCTCTCATTCATAACGCAACAAGGAGATTTTCAAAACATTTTTTTGAAAACCATTCTAAATATTTTTTTAATGTTTGCTCCTTTTCAGTGAATATAACCTGGGTCTCAAGGTAGTTATGATCAAAGCTACTGGGATTCTGATAAATTTAAACATCTTAAAAGGAACAAGGTATCAGACCCAGTTTCATTTATGGGATGAGTGAAACCATGCTGAAGTGGGAGGGCATGACTGTTCCTTTGACCCTGTCTTTTAAGATGTGAGTTGCAAGGTGCAGACACTACTCTGAATAGAAATAGGTGAAGCAGTGATGATCCTCATTTCAAATATAAAGACCTGGCACTACTGACACAAAGCACATGAAAAACTATTATTTGAAGGAGATTTTGTGGTTTATGAAAGAAATAGAAACTGCTAAACTGGTAAAAATAAATTATGTAGGTAGCACAGAAGGACTGACAGCATGGTCAAGAACTGAGACAGAGAACACATTGGAGTCAGGCACTGGCAACAAGAGGTGAGGGAATATGAATAACCACTGCTTTTCATTTGCTTTCATATTTTGCATACTGCATATTGAGAAACTTCTGACACAGTTAGGACTGGCTTTTCCCCACACATTATTGTGGTTTGTTTTTTTTTTTTTTTAATTGAAATATCCAGTGCATTAGTATAAATTGGATTCAATAATAATGTTTTGTTAAAGAACAAAAATCAGGCTACTAATATACTTTTTCCTGAAATTTGTTTACTGCTGAATGAAATAGATGTGTTTAAACAAAGCTTATCAAATAAGCTAAACACAGGGGAACATTAATTGTATAATGACATTAATTTAATTTCAAAATGAACATATTATTCCCCATGGAAATATTTAATGATGGTTGTTCAGAAGACAACCAGGAGTGTAATAGTAGAGACATGTGATTTGAGTTAAATCTGAAGTCAGATGAGTCATATACCCTTCAGATTTGTCAGAGTCCAGTATTCTCTGACCAAGTTCTTTTAGATATTCCATACAAGGAAGGTTTAATGTTTTAATAGCAAATTTACTTATTTGATGATATTTGATGTTACTCAGGATTTTGATTAGTAGAGTGACCCAGCAATGTGCTGAAGTCACAATACAAGCACAATATCACAATTGCAATTGGATCACAATGCAAACATGATCCCCACTGCCATTCCTTATAAGCTCACCATCATGACACTGGGCATCCCTAGTCACAGGAAGGAATATGTGGGCTGAAGCTAGTTGAAGCCTGTTCTCTTCAAGGTTCATTTTGCTGGTTGCTCATGGTGTATACTCTATGTTGGACTGAGCCAAGCCATGCGTAAACATGCCACCTCCCCCCCCCCCCCCCCCCCTCCGCACACACACACACTTCCACTATGGCTGGCTCAGGAAGACATTCACACTTTTTTGACTCAGGGAAGGCCATTTACACCTCCAGCTCCCCTCAGCCGATACAGTCAGTTGGTCTGTTCAACTGATACAGACAAAACAAAGGTCTCCCTCCAATCCCCTTTGAGGTGATGTAAGTTCTTCTTTCTTTACGGCAGCTGTGGTCACTTCTTATATTTATCGCTGAGCTTCATGTGCCCATTGCCTGTGCTGATCACCTCTGAGCCTTCTTCCATTCTTGGGGTTTGTTGACAAACAACCAAGTGCTTTCTTTTTGACCATCTTAACGTCTTAAATTAATAAAATATGGTGGGTTTTTGTTTGTTTTGTTTTAAGGGAGTTATCTGCAAGCACGTTATCTTTCACCCATCACCTGAAAATCATGCAGTGAAAACTTCAAGCTGTTAAGAATATTTTTAAACAGGTTGCACATAGAAACTACAACAAAGTATTAGGTCCCAAACAACCAGCCATTTCATTTAGGGAGGACATTGTCATGCTAAAGTGATTTTACCATCTTGGGATATTAGAATATAAGTAAGAACAATATTATTGTCCTAAATTAAGAATAATGCTTTTTTTATTGCATAATGCTTATGCTATAAGAATAAAAGCACTACCAGTATTGAAAGCTGTTGGAATGAGCTGGGAACCAAATCAACCCACTCTGAAAGGAAAATAATTTTAAAATAACTTTACTGACAGAAAAATTTAATACACAATAAAATCAAAATAATGTAATAGATACAGTGCTTGAAATCGATATACAAATGTTAAATTTTAAAAACCTAAGATAAATATCTTTATTCTCAAAGACTTACTGATTTAAATTAATAAAAACTCTCATGTGGCTGGTATGTTGCGATGAAACGAGTATCTTATTGCAAATGCAGGTGGGAACCTCATCATAAACATACCAAAGGAACAGAACTTCAGGATAAAGCTTATCTTTTACTCTATAATCATTAAAATCAAGCTCTGTGGGATGTGAAGATATTTATTTTGTCATGTTGACTTTAAGCAGACACAAGCTAACCTCTAGCATAACCTTTATATACTGTGGTTATTTAAACCAGTCTGATCTTGTTCTGTGGCTGGTTGTACATGGTTGCAGGGGGAAAAGCTGTGTTTTTCTGTTCTTTTGCCTAATTTCATTTCCTTTGATTCTTCTTCCTTTGGCATCTTTTTTTTTGGTTTAATTTAAATAAAAAGCCTTGGTTTATACAGAATTATGTAAAAGGTCTAGAAAACTCTGTTAGTATTACTACATACTCTATAACATTCTTTTATAGTGGAAGCAGTCTTTGTATTTTTACAGTATTTAAGATGTGTAAGAAAATTTGGAGTTCCTTGATCCTACTAAAGGTTTGTGGATCTCATTCTTACAAGAACTGTTGTACAACAGAGAAAGAACTACCAGTTTAATTCTATAATTTTTCTCAAAGACTTGCTTACACATCAGCTGCCTCATGGACATGGACAAGGTCTGAATGATTTCTTTGGTATTGATACTAGGTTGTATAGGTGCATGGGATTTAAGAGGCTAACAGTAGAACTAAAACTTTAGAGACTAACTTTTCTTTGTCCTAGCTAAGGTGCATATGTTGCTGGAATGGATGGAAAGGGAGCTATAATAGCTTGCTTCTGATCTGCTAGTCTAGCCCTTGTTGTGAATGAGAAGTATGCCTTAAACTTGGCTACGTGACATGGAGAAGCCAGTCCAGTATTTGGAAACCTGTGGAAAAGGAAGGTCCCTGACAATTCCTACTGCAGGAAACTTTCTGTGCGAAGCATAGTTAGGATATATGCAGTCCTTATTACTGAGAGGTAAAACGCTTTTAGACCAATGTATGATTTTTGTATAATTAGAATTAACAGACTCAACTATCTTTTGCCTATTGGTATTCTTTAATGGGCACTAGAAACGTCAAATAATAGACTAAATAACAAACAGAGCTGAAAATTGATGCAGTTTATAAATCTGCAAGTTGGGATTTATAATTAATTTGCTGTGCCTGCAAAAAAAAAAAAAAAAGTATTTCTAGTGAGTGCTAATTTAAGAAAGATGATCAAAGATGACTGCTGCAAGTCTTGTATGTTTAAACTTGAACCATTTTATTAGGTATTTGTATGAAAAGAAGACCACAGAATAGAAACAAGTGATAGATGCAATTCAAACATACCTGGAAATCCTTTCACCTGTCAAAATTAAAAAGAACCAGTAGGCTAAGGCAAAACATAGCAAACATAAGACCCAGGCTGTAGCTCAAACATAGGAATATACAGAACTTAAAGAAATTACAGTGAGAGGCAAGTCAGGAATTTTTAAGTAGTATTTCTACTTCTTGCAAAGCCTTCAATAGTATTTTCCATATAAATGTTACTTGAGAACATCAGTTAAATGTTCATAATACATTTTTGAAGAGAGTAAATGTCATTAATCCTGCTGAGGCTCAGTTATCACAAAGGACACAGATTCCAAAACTCAATTTGAAAAGTCAGGTCTCCTAGTACGTCTTATCTAGCTATCCCTATTTTAACACAGCAATCTCAAGCCCATCTCATGTCTGCAAAATGATGCAAATGAAAAGTGTCAAGTTCAGTGGATGATAGAAGCGGGACTAAGACTCAAGCATCAGATCTCAATCCTATTGTGTATGTATTGCCATTGTTATCGTCTGTTCATTGTACATCACCTTCTCTGGGCCACAAGCCTACCTTGGAATTTTAGATTAATTTCTGTATTGTTGCAGATGATTCTTCTTGCTGGTTTTAGATTTTTTTTTTCTTTTTGTCTGAAAGCTTAAGGAAAATACAGAAAATTATTCCCAGAATCATAACTGAATATGTCTATATAGTTTCTATTCTGACAAAGTGGTAGAAAAGGTTCAAAGGGTCCATCTGAAGTAATTATAGAACAACAGCAGGGTGTGGCTTCTTGTAAGAAGTTGTGTATAATGGCTGTTTTCTCAAATGCAAAGCAGCTGCTGAGCTTTATCTGGAGTAACATTATTGTTTGCACAAAAATTACAAGGGTAGTTTGATAGGTAGGATGCACAAGTAAATTAGTTACACTGCATTTCAAAGCTAACAGATTATTTCACAAAATATTAACAAAAACATCAGTGACACCAGCATCTGACTGTGGAAATATATGTCCTGTTATCAAGTCAGACCTTAACAGACAAAATCAGACTTTTTTTTTCCCCTGATCAGGGAGACTTAGGAAGAGCTAGATATTATTTTACTTTGCTCCTCTTGATCCGTGCATTTTCTTTTCTATTGTTGAATTAAAATTGCTGATGTCTGATACATTATTGTTGGAGAATGCTAATTCAGACTGTTCTTTAATAACAGAGCATTACTAACATTTTTATTTTTAGTTGACTGCTGGTGTCAAATTAGAGTCAACGTTCAGTGGCTTTCTGCTCTTTTTTTATCTCTGACCAATAAAAATTGAAATATTTGCATATGAATATGTATTTATATATAAAAATTTATTTACACACAAATTTCAAGACAATGGAAACATTAATTCAGTCCAATTGGGAATTTTTATTTTGGCTTGATACCTCCTTCATCCTTTAGCAATCAGTATACTTTATATACAAACCGAAATCCATTTTCACACTGCAACATGAAACATTTCATTTAAAACTATGCTAAATATTAAGACAACTTTGATATTGTCCCTCAGCTTTTGCCTCACCTTAGCTTTACAGTATTCGACTTAAAATTTGGGAATAGATTTAGTCAACAACAGCAAAATAGAAATATGTGATAAGAAGTGTTGGTAAATGTACAGAAAAAACTATTCCTGCGAAAATGTGTTTAGATTTTTCTGTCACTAAGGAGAGCTAAGGAAGTGTTCTGCCACAGATAGTAAGTTTGGACATCTGCAGATCTCTTAAGTGTGTGTCTTAAACACATGACCATCCTAATTTCATTTGGTGACTTTTAGTAAATTTTATGCGATTTAAAAATAAACTGACACTTGCCACCATTAAATTCAAAATCAGAAAAAAATTTACAGTTAATGTTTTAAAATACAAAAATAACACCACTACCCCCCCCCCCCCAAAAAAAAAAAAAAAGTTAGGACTCTCTAAAGAAATTTCAGCAATGTTTTCTAATTTTTTATCCTGAACAGGTGAAGTCAATGAAAGATTTTCACTAATTCATTTGGAGTATGATCATGGCTGCATTGAAACTGAATGCATTAAATGCTTTATTATAAGTAAAGAAGAATGAAAAACTTTTATTTTCAGTATATGATACTGTAGAAATAATTTCAAGTATCATGACAAAATTCCTTTTCTCTTCACAGTCTCAGTATAGAATGAATGTAATGTTTGACTATGGAAATAGTGTCAGTCCCTTAAGTCCCATGCAATTATAGTGTGTTCTGAAAGACTAGCTTGCTTAAGCTCCTGGAGCTCTTATGCAGAAATGTTTGAAGTGTAGGCTAAATGCTTAAAACTGTCTAAATGACTTTAGGCTCATCCAAGTCACATATTTAGACATTTAGGAAGGTCAAGGTATGTAGAACTCCTAAAACACTTTAAAGAATCTATTTTTCCAGAGAATGGGGGCCTCCAGTATGAACTACTCACTTAAATTCAGATGCCTCCACACTTCCACAAATATCTAAACACAGGCAAAATTAACTGATATTGTGATATCACTCAGCTGAATCCAGGAAAGTAGATTAACAACTCTGACCATTTTCATTCAGTTAAAAGAAGTGCATAAAAGAAAAGTCTGGTTTAAATATTCTCCCAAAAGCAGAAGAGCTTATTTCACAAGATTTAAGTATATGAATTTTTATTTTTTCTCTAGCAGAGTATCACTGTGGTCAGGCTACATACACTCTTCTCTCAGTCTAAATACAAATCATAGCACACTGAGAAAACAAAGTTTAGAGATGCTTCTATACCAGAAGCCAGCAGAACCAGGGCTACACCTGGTCAACACAGGATTCAAGTCACTTAGTTCTCTCCTGAGAGTAGAGCCTAACAGCATGGTTGTTCTGTTTTAAAGAGGAGTTGGAAGGGCAACGTCCTGATTGTTTACTCCCCAGTAATAATTCCTGCTAAGAAGGCAGAATAACTAGTTTTAATACTCTTCACCAAGACCACATCTGCTTTTCTGTATGTTACCCTAAAAGTCAAACATAATCTAATTTTACTGGGAATACAATGAAAAGAGAGGTATACCTCTACTCCTTCTTTATAAAACTTGGTCTCAGGGCTGTCCTGGTTTCGGTTGGGATAGAGTTAATTTTCTTCCTAGTGCTGTGTTTTGGATGAGAAGAATGTTGATAACTCACTGATGGTTTGGTTGTTGCTAAGTAGTGCTTACACCAGTCAAGGACTTCTTCAGCTTTCCAAGCTTTGCCAGGTGCACAAGAAGCTGGGAGGGAGCATACTGTCCAGACCATATGATGTGATGCTTGGGTGAGTTGGCGGGGGGAGAGCAATCCCTCTCAGGACAGGCTGGGCATCAGTCAGGGGGTGGTGAGTAATTGCATTGTGCATCACTTGTTTTGCATATTCTGTATATTCTATTACTATTATTGTTGTTGTTGTTTTATTAAACTGTCTTTATCTTAATGATGGGGTTTACTTTTTTTCCAATTCTCTCCCCCATCCCTCTGGAAAGGGGGGAGGAGTGATCAAGTGACTGTGTGGTGTTCAGCTGCCTGACGGATTATACCACAACACTAGGTATGGACAAATTACAGGTTCAGAAGAAACAAATTTCCAAGTTATGGGGAGGAAAAAGGGAGAACAGCATTTACATATTTTCTTCCAGGACTTCCAGCTCACATTGCAAATGCACTGGCTAAAACTCGCAAATTGTATGTACAACAGAAGTGGAACTCAGCTACCTCCCTTCCCAAATGAGTGCTGTAATGATCAGTCTAGGGCATTCACAATTCTTCACTTGAGTGGTCCAAGTTTAAGAACACTTTCTTCTCCTGTCAGTTCTAGAGTTTCTCTTTTTTAACATCATGGAACCAATAGGCAGCAGAGAAATCAAACAAATTACACACTCCAAATAGACAGCTGTGTATTAAAACTGTATGCAGATTCTATAATGCAAAACGAAATAAAAACCCCACTTGCTTAGAATGTGCAAATCATCATAGACATGATTGAAAATTCTGTCCTGTATTTTACTGCCTTCATGTACTGTGCAATGATTAATGGAATACAGAACAAATGACTGTTAAGAGAAAACTGTCACAATTTATACATATCTGAATACTCTCAACACAACAACCCTTCCCATCAATAAATTATTGTTGCTGAAAAATATGTGGAGATTCTAGAAATAATGGGATGAATCTGAGCAAGAAACATTTATATTGAGAACTGTTTTCTGCAGAAGTCCACTAACCTACCTAAGAGATTCCTCTAGGAAATGGTAAGAACATGAGTGTTTCTTTTCTTGAAATTAAAATGGCTAAAAGAGTTGAAACGCACCATATGTGGTAGCTCTAGCAGACCATATAACAATAAACTTAGTGGGACTCTTACTTTCAACTTCTATTACTGTAAATTAATTTTCTCTCAGGTAGTCAAAAGAAATGTGCAAATATCAATAAAGTTTGTTGTGTGAGGGGAATATCAAGTCATTTATATCTAGACAGGATATATAATATATGTAGACTGTTAAGTCAGAAAAGGCAGAGAAAACTGGGGAAAAAAGCAGCAAGGAAGAGTGGGAAGAAATGTTTGTGAGTATTTTCTATAGCAAATGGTTGTGTTTTAACATACAATTTAAGTAAAAGTGTTTAACCACCCTGTTAAACCTTACAAGAGTTATTATTAGATATTTCTAGCTCAGAGGTTTTTTTCTGACCTGAGGTCTCATTTAACAGAAAAGTGAAGGACCCCACATTAGACTGATATAACATAATTTGCACCCATATGAGCTTTCATCCTGATTTCTGCCATGTAGGGGAAGCAAAATAGCTTTTCAAAATTTAAATTTTCCATTCTTTTGAAAATGAAAGTATTCCTGATATCCAGAGAATACTTACACTTACTCTTGAGGACCTGAGTAATTAACTCTCCTTTTCAAAGTGTATGTTTCAGAATAAGATGGTCCCTGAGTCAGCTTTCCCTTTTGTTGCTCAGTTACGTCACTGTGTCTGATCGAAGTAGACAACTTACCCCTCTGCTTCTCTGTGAACAGATCATTCTTGCTTTAGCCTTTGAGGTAAACCTCCTCAGCTGCTAACTTTAAAGTTAGAAATAGTCTTGTTTTCCTGCTGCCTTTAAGATTTTTCTTTGAAAGCCTTGGAAAGCAGCAGCATTATGTAACTGAAGAGCAGATACTTAAAAACAATGTATGATCTATTTTGCTAAAATGTTTACAGCAGCCAGAGATGGTTTTGAAGCAAAAATACACTTATTCATTGACTTACGTTTGGTATTCCCTTCAGTCCCGACATAAACATGGTGTATATTGGTGTTTGAAGTCCTGGTAAATGCTCACCTATTGCAAACCTTGATTATCAATCAGTCCATGTCAGCCTCAAGAAGCTGGCAGCTTCTGCCTCACTGTAGGGTCCTTCTCTTAACAGATCGCTGTCTTTTGATCAAACTTCTCTCAACCAGAGCATAACATCCTCATTGCCAAGAACTGAGGAGTGGTGTCTTCCCGGCTTTAAACTTAGTGTTGTTCTTGAGCGTACTTTTCTCACCAAGGTTTTTTTTCCCCCTTCTTTTCTGTTTAGCTTCTTTGTAATTAGGAAAAATACCTTCCCTTGCTATTCACTCAGGCAAGACAATCACTCACACACAATTTTGAGAGGCGTGTCACTTAAGGCAAAACATACAGACCTATTGTAAATGATGATTTGGAAAAAGCATTTTATTATCTAACATGGACCTCTCAGTCTAGCCTGACAAAGAAATTCAACACATTTCACAAAGGATTTTTTTCACTGTTAGAAATAGCATTTTACTGAAAAGAAACATTTATTGAAAATAGTGTTATAGTCCATAAGAATGTATTTATATTTTGTTTCTATATTTTCTTATAGTCAAAATTTCTCATGCTTTTTTTTGGAATGGAAGTTTTAATTTTAAATTTTTAATAGCTTTTTATATAAAATATTTACATTCCATATTATATTATATTTTAAATACAATTTTAAAAAATATCCTCAGTTTATTACCAGATAATTTAGCAACTATATTTTTCATTAGAGAAATAAATTGGAATTGCAGTTATGACTTTTCTAAAAAGTGAAGAATGTGATTCATGCATAGATTTAGCTTTAAGTACTGTCAGTAATCAAGCAAGATAAGTAGAAACACTTATTGCATTCCCTGAAAAAGAACATGTGCACTGAAGTACAATACAGTAAGATTCTTTATTGCAGTTTACCCAAATGTTTAGATTGCACATACCTGCAGTAGTTGAAAAATTCTCTGAAACTGCTAAGCACTTCTTCTGAAATTTGAATAAGGTATCAGAGAAACGATTTTTTTACATGTAAATTCCTCAAACCTGATTTGGTCTAGAGGAAGCTGTTTTGGTTTGGAGCAGTCACCACAATTAAAAAAATAAAAGAAATATGGGGACAGGAAACAAAATGCTTGTTTCACTCTCATCTTTGAATAAAAACTTATCCAAGTTATCAGTTTTATAAAATTGAATCTGTAGGAGTACTACAATATAATGTCCCTTTCCTTAAAATATTGCCATAATGACTAAGCACTAAATGTAGGTAACCATGCAGCTTCACTTGATGTTTCATTGCAGGGAAAAGGTCAACTAATCCAAAACCAGACATTTTATTCTATCATACTAGAAAGATCTGAATTCAGCTGATAGGTTAATTTTAATATAATGCACTCTGGAAGATATGCATCGTTTTCACTGATAGTAGTGTACCATTTCTATTTACTCTATTTTTTTTAAAAATAGGGTGCTGTAGCAGCTATCCAGTGCACAAGACAGGATACACAGGAGGATAGCTGTACCTAGATGGGATATTGGCACAGGACTGCATCTGTGAATGTGCTGGAGCACGCTGTTCTCAGTTAAAGTTAAGCCATATGCCTTAATGTCAGCTTTACTATGGCTGCAAGAGGAGAAATTATATCTCTTCTGACATAAATTTTTGAGGGGTGAGAAATGATGGTAAGCAATCCAAGATAAATCAGGCTGATACAAAAGCAGCCTGTCAACATCTTGTTAATAATCTCCACAAGCAGGGAGAATTTGTTCTAGATTAGCACTTTGCATCATGATGGCTTTTGACATTAAACTATAAGTTCGAAGCTCACATGTGAATCAATGCTAATTTTTTTTTGGAACATCTCCACAAGCATGTTTTAGTCTTTTAAGCAAGAGAAGATTTCAATTATCATTTTACTATTGTAAGAATAGACTAATACCACTGTATAAATGTTGGGGGGGATTAAACATGTGTCTTCTATGTTTGAATTCCAAACCTCGTATCCAAATGTTCTGATCCATTACTGAGGTGTTACCATAGAACAAGCAGAAAATAATGCTGATGCCACAGCTGCAACTTGTTGAGGTGTTCTGGAGGTATTTCTACCTTTCAGGGTCTCTCCTGTTAGCTAAACTTTGTGATCTAAATTATTAGAATGAAGTATAATATAATGTGACAACTATTATAAATTAATTCTTGTATTCCAAGGGAATGACTTTTTTTTCTTTGTTTTTTCTTTGTTTTTTTCTTTGTTTCTAAGACATTTTAGAGGCCTAGGTTTGAAACAGAACTTCCAGAGTATCCTCCTGATACACAGATCCTGACCTTAATCCAGGTATCACCAGCCTGTTAAATATGAATGAATATTCTTGCTCTACCTGTTATTGTCTTTAGATAATTACTCAGGCATAAATTTAAGTGCTGAAGTTCTGAAATATGACAGTTTAGCTGAGGAAAGAAATGATTACTACTCTGTTCCTACGAAGAGCTGACAGCTCACTGCAGAATGCTGTGACTCCTCCATTTTCAGAGGTTTTGAGAAAATTCAGGTGCAACTCCAGAGGTGTTCTTTGGCAGCTTGCTCAATCAGGAACAAATGAATCAAGTCTTTTTTTTTTTAATTGAAGCAACTATGTGGAACATGTTACAGCTTAGACATCATCACACTGGTACTGGTACCAGGAAGATACCCCGACACACACCGCGAATCTTGATTGCTTACGTCCTATGTGTGGTCACGTGGGAATATAATGGAAAGAGATTTATCCATCTGTGCTTTTGCTAGACTTTCTGGGTGTACCTTTAAGAGACATATTTTTCTTCCATTTTCTTCCTCTTGTGAAAGCTTCCTACTGCCCTTCCTGCTGCTGTTCATTCCTTACCTACGTGGGAAAGAGGGTGGAGAACAGAACTGGTGTGGAGAGGCTTCCTACCATCTCTTTGGTTGCTCCTGCTTCTGCTGTGCAGCTGTGCTGCAAAGGGAGAACCTCAGGTCTGATCCTGCTCTCCTGTCAGAGTTCTTTTCAGAGACAACTCATGAAATTTAATCAGCCAGTCAGTAGGGTAGGATACTATTGTCAGTTAGGTGGCTGACTAGATGATTTAACAGAAAGCTGTGGCTGTGTTGTAGCAATGCTTGTACTGAGATTTGCAAGCAGACCTCCAGCTAAAGAAAAGTCCTTTTCCCTGAAAACAGTGTGAGAAAGTTTCCATTTCTGAACTTTCAAAACCCTGTTTCAGAAGAAAGAGAAAAATGCTCCTGTCAGAACAGTAAGAGAAACAAATTTGGAGGGGAGGGAACATTTCAATATGACAACTGGTTAACCTAGATGGGCTTGATTTTCTGAACAAAACTATTGATGCTTTTTACAAATTATACACGTACCCAGTAAAACCCACCCAATAGCACCTGTACACCTATTGTGTACATACATGCACACAATAATGGTAAAGGAAAAAAAAGTTTTACTAAATTGGACTAATATCTTGCTCTCCCTGTCCTAGTCTGTATGCCTTTCACTTTCAAATAGTTTCTTCTTCCAGATACCGATCTGCTTTAAATAGTATTCAAAAAACCAAACTGCAATATGATCCTCACGTACGCTGCAAACCAATTAGAAGGATTTCAGTTGCTGACACATACTTTCAGTAATATTGTCATATACTTTGACTACAAAATCTATGGCTGTTAATTCTGTATATCCACTCCTTTCAAACTTAAATATCAGGTACTTAATCCAATATTACAGCTGTCTATATACTTTTAACTCTGAATGTTGCTTGATCAAAAATAACCTGGTGAGAAATAAATCTAAAGACTTGCCTTGCTGGATAAGTAAAAACTAGTCAGGAACTTTAAAGAAGGGATATTTTAAAAACTGTCTGGATGATGTTTTTTGGTGACTTGCTGAATCCTCATGCATGTCTAGTCATGTAATCACTTGAGGACCTGGAGTGAGCTGAAGAAAAGTGTTCAGAATTGATATATCTCCTGCAAACTCTGCTCCTGGGCAGAACAAATTGACTAGAGATGAGAAACCTCATAGTTGATCATTGAGGACAATTAAATGAATTACTGTAGAAGAACAGAAGATAATTCATGAATGACATCTAATCTATTCTAATTTAATTGCACAAAAACTTAATGTGGGTAGTTATGGTGTCTGTGGTGTATTGCGTGAGATGAGTATCACACTTTTAAAAAAAAATTTTCTGGGGACCTGCAGTCAATTTAGTGTTTTGTTATAGATGTATAATATATTGTTCTCCATTAGAAATGTTGTTAGAGAAGCCCCACGGAGATAATTGTCATTGTGTCATCTTTGTATTTTGTGCACGGAGGCAAAGGGTCCTTCTGACCTGTGGGCATAAATTGTAATTTATTATGAAGAGTGCTCTTTTACCACAAATAAATCTGTTAGGTTTTGTCAGCTTAAGAGGCTATGTCACAAACAGAGGAAAAATAGTTTCTATTTTAATTCCTTTTCACTGAAGTATCTTACAGAAAGTCAGACCTTGAAAAAATAAAATGGCAATGGTGTAAGATGGACTTGCAGAATGGACAGAATGAATGTCTAGACAGATCTTTTACCTTGTTATAAGCCAAAGTGTGGTTTGGTTTGTGTATGTCTGCTTTAGTTAAGCAGGGCATAAGGTACTACTTGACATGCCAGTTGCTTGACCTAGATAGCAAGTAAGGGTAGGAAAAGAACACTTTTGCTACATGCTTATTTATTTTTGCCTTCTTTATTGAAAATGGGTAACTAGTCTTTGACTTTTTCTACTATCTCTGTCTCACAGTACCTTAAAAATGTGTGTTAGGTTGTAGAGGAAGGGAAATACAATGCAGCTAGTATAGGCACAGTAAGGTTCTGGTCTCTCTTATGCTGCTCCTTGTTCAGCATAAAACTACATTTTTTTCTGTCTTTGTTCAATCTGCCCCTTTTTATATTATGGTTAGACATATATTAATCCTGAATGACAAGAAATCTATAATTAATGTCTTTCAGGTGAATGTCATCACTGAGGTCTCGGTCATTTTCTCCTTTATGAATCTTCATAAGCCACTTAAAATGTCTGCCTTAATATCCTTTAAAATGTTATTCAGAATTGTCTTACATATTCTCCAAATTGTTACATCTAGATGATGTGTTGGTCTCTCTGGATTATGAGTATGTTTAGCTGTGACTGTAACTAGAGAGAAAAAAATACACTGACCTAGATACACACACAGAAATGAAATGTTTTCCTTCACCTTGCACAAAATCTTGGTGAGATTTCCTTCGATAGAGTTCCTTATGTAATTATTTAATGTCACCATTTCCCGTCTTATTGAATATGCTCTCTAAAGTGTTAGGTCATGAATATCTCAGGCAACTCAGAAAATATAAAAAGATATAAATGGAATAAAAAATAAAAATCCTCATTTTATTTTCAATATATTTGGAAATTACAAGCATAAATGCTGTCCTTACACTTCATTTGTGAACCATGCTACAAAATTAATAAAGAACAACATTTTTCAGATCCTATTTTGAAACAGACTGTTCTACCGTGTGAAGAACTCATCACATAAAAGCTGTTTGGAAATCTGCTGATTTCATCTTCAAATACAATTTAAGACTTTACTATATAGATAAAAAAAACATGGTCATCCATGCAAAGTTGTTTCTTACAAATTCTTTCTGATTTTTTATTGGATCGAAGGCAGAAATTCAGCAAATTGTTTGTCACAGTCACAAAAATCACTGACTGGAAAAACACAGAAGAATTATATCTCCTGATCACACCACAGTGCCACTACTATATCATCTGAACATGGAAAGGTTGCGACCTATTTTTATACATTTAATAAAATATATCCTGCCATTAACATAAAACCAACATAGTGCTCTTGACTGTAACCGTAAGTTAAAGATATCCGCCACTCAGTGTGGATATTCAATAAAGTCACTAACTTCACCACAAAAAAAGAAAAAAAAAAAAAAAAGAATCATCATGTAAAATACTTTCATAACTGTTCTGCATGTTCAGAACCAGTCCTTATAGCTTGCTGCTTAAGTAGCAAAGGTAGGTGATAAATATTAAAAACCCTTCCCTCCGAAACATAGCTTGACATAGGCTACATTAATCAACCAGATAAAGAAAAAAGTCTTAAATCTTATACTCATTGTCTTCAGATCATGCAGCTCTGAGTAGGTCCATAATGAAAATTCTAGCAAACTTTTTGACTAACCAGATTTATCTTTTAAGCATTTAGCTTTAGAAGGAAAAAAAAATGAAGAAAATACTAAGTGAAGCTTCGTAAACATTTTAAGCTTTCTGTGAACACGTTATCTCATCTTAAAAGAGTGGCAGAACTATTTTGTTTAAGATGAAATGCAGTCTTTCCTACTTTATTAGATGTATTATAAAATAATTAGAAAATAATGTTTACATAATAATAATACCAAACTTATTTTAAAGGTGAAATGTAAAATAAACTTTCCTTTATGTGAAATAATTCCACCTAAGTTAATGATTTTACAACCATGCAAAAGTGCTTTCAATTCTTTTCTACATTTTTTTATTAGGGAAACTTATTTGCAATCAAACTGTAAAGGCAAAAAAATGATGTCAAGATTAGTGTTTTATGGATCAATATTTTCTTCTTTGCTCTTCTTTTTGAAATGCAAGGATTGCAGTATAGCTGAAATCATTCTCTGACAAGCAAATCTTTCTGTATTGTCCTCATAGGAACGCACTTTTACAGGATTTCTGTGATTTTTGTTTCTGGACAAAGAAACCATCATAACTGAAAGATGAACATTTCAGGTGTGACCTCAACATGTCTAGAATACTTCTGTGACAGAAAAAGTCTTTGTTGTTGCTGCTGTTGTTAGTATTTTTACAGCAAATAATAAATTTTTCATCATAAAAGTTTGTTCCCCTAATATGAATGTTTTAGATACATTTCTCTAAAAGGAGCTCTGCCTTTGTACTCACATAAAATTGAGTGGATAGACATTGCCTGTATTTCTGTATGTTCCAGACTTTGTCTAAGTGTTCCACAGGAAAAAAAAGAAAAAAAAAAAAGGAAAAATTAAATGCATCAAAAGGGAAATAAAATCTCTGTAAATGAAAATGGGATATATACTCTAAGATGGTGACTTTTGTAAATTGAGCTTTTGGTTCACTGAGCTGTATGAAAGTAAGTATATGCACTAACTCAGACTTTTGGAATCAACTTTTATTATTTAACTGTATGTACATTACCAGATGCATGATTAGTGAGGAAGTCCACATTATTGATTAGGTTGACCAGCCTGTGATTCAGCTAATCCACGTTCAGATTTTTGCTGTGTGATGGGTTTTAAAAGCAATAGCTTCCTAAAAATACAGATAGAAGATGAATGGGATTTTTGAAAGCACCACAGCATTTAATTGCCATTGAAATCAATAAATATTAGTAGTGAGATCCAAAAATGCACTTAGGTATCTGAAGTACAAGATAGTCATCTGAGACCCAGAGGGTGATTTAAAAGCATTTAGGGTACTAAGAGTCAGAGAGTATTTTAAGTTTGCACCAGTCTCGCTGCAGTGAAGGCGCAGGAGATACTGCTGCTACTTTGGCAGAAGAGTGCATTGAGGGGTGCCTTTACTCCCCATGGCAAGACTAGGCTGCTTTATGGTCGGGGTGGGACTCTTATGGGGAGAGACAGGAGGACATGTGACTATGAAATGTAATATTTTGACTATTTTGGAAGAAGGGCCAAAGCTTGGCTTCTCATTTTGAGACTGTATCTGGTTTTATCCAATGTTCCACACAAAATCTGGATAGCATCCAGGGCATAATGCTGCCTTGCACTTATTGACACAGTAGTCTAGTAGCTAGAATATGCTCCTGGAGAGTAGTAAGGCTGACCTGAAGTAAGGCCAGAGTTCCTGATTCTTGAGACCATGAAAAAGTAGGTATAAGCACTATCCTCCTCTCCCGCTTCCTGTCATCTTAAAACAAACAAGCAAACAAATAAATAAGCAAAACCAGGCAGCAATTCAGTTATTGCTAACCAAATAGGCACTTGAAGCTTATGCATCCTCAGTTTGTTGTGCTGGCTGCTATATATGTATGATTTCCCTCCACTGGATAGAGAAGCTGTATGCCTTAGCCACTGCCAGCTTTCAAAATCTTGCCCCACATGACACTGTGCTCCTTGTAAAATAATTTGTCCTATTTTACATTTTCATGTGCCTAAATATTTCTAAGAGGTTTACTCTTTTGCATCTGAGTTCTTCTATTTGTTTGATATAATATTTCCGAACCTCTCTTGGATGTTTTGAAGATGATAACATTAATGATTGCGAGGTGATTACATTTTTCTGTAACAACAACAATGTAAATACTATATATAGATTTCCTAGTACTACATTTCAAGAAAAGACAAGCTCATTCCAGATAATTGCAGCACAGATAATCTGGGTCACCACAAGTATAACTGCTGAAGCGAGCAGTATTTTATCATTTTGTCATGAAACTTTTTGGACCATGTCCACACTTGGGATTACTATGTCCTTTCATGAATTATGGGGCAGACTCACAGTTGTTGGACCAGAGACAGTACTTTTTAAAGTGCAGTCAAGGTCAAAATGAGCAAATTTAAACAGAAGTATGTTTCTAACAAACATCTCCTTCCAGAATAAAGAAAGGAAGCCTAGTCCCTCAGCATGGAATAACAAACTGACAAAACCTCAGCTTTTAAAAGAAAGAAAAAGAAGTCACATTAAAATTGTTTTCTATAGTTATAAGAACAGACTATACAAAATCAAAAGTTTAATTATCTGAAGTTGGAGAAATATATGGTATACTAATGCTAAAATTCTGGAAGGACTTCAAGTTTGCTGATATCTTTAGCATAATTTAAAGTTCTGGTCGCTACATCTCTGGAAATATATAGCACATATTTTAAAAAATCCAGGTAGAGATGACAATGATGATGAAAATTACAGAATGTCTTCCAGTCAAGAATGTAGATTGGGATGGTTTGGTATGAAAGAGAGATGAATGAGGAGGAATGGTGTGGGGAAATTCAATAGAGAGTTCAGCATTGTTCATTATGCAAAAGCTAGCAGTAGCCTAAACTAGCAAGATTAAAATTAATAAAAGGGAGTAAGCTAAATCATCAAGAGTAAAACAAAAAAGGAAGTACTGTGTTCTCATACACAGAACTCATAGACTATCTGTGAAGTTTTCCCCCTGCCCTCCTTTTTCTAGCTTTCCTATTCTCTCAGTTCAGTAGCATTGTGATTTGCATACCTGCATGAGTGACAGAAGGGAAGTTTACTCCCTGTCACCCACTTAAAAGCTCCCCTGTATCTTTGCCTCTTCAGGCAAAGAGTTTCTGCAAGTTATTGACAGGACTGGTTTTCTTTGAAAACAGTGCAAATTAGACAAGTATGTAAAATACACATTCTTACATAGTATTCCATTAAATCATTGTAGATGGCGGGGATGTATATATATGTAAATTATACACTGTATTATACATAGAAAGCACATATATGAAACTTATGCAATTCATTCAAAAATAATACTACAGAATGTTGAAGCATTGATGGCTATTAAAGAAAAAGGCTAGATATTATTTCTAGCTTTGCAGGCTAGTAAGCTGCTGACTGCCAGAGGCTAAGACAGTATGCCAGGGAAAGATCATTCTATACAGTTCTTACTCATTCTTCTTTGAAAGTCATCTACTGGCCACTGTCAAAAGAGCACTATGGAGTCTCAGATTCTTAGTTTGACTTAATACTGACAGAATAATTTTATGATATTAAACAGTGTATTTTTAGGCTTAAGAACAGACTAAGGCTCAAGTCCAAAAAGCCTGTTTTCCCTGAAACTTTTTGATGGCTTATGTAATACATCAGTAATGGTATATAGAAACAGGTGGACCTCCAGACCTCATCCAGAATAATGACCCCTGGTGTCCCTATTTGACTTAAATAACATTGCTGTAGTAGATTTTAAGGTAATAACTTGTTTGTTTGAGAAATGAAAGAAACAAAGTCCAAAGATGGAAATCAAGAAACTGATCCTCCTATGGTATACTCAGGCACATGAAGGACAGGGAGGTGAACTGAGACAGCCAGCATGCCTTCACCAAGCGCAAGTCCTGCCTGACTAAACTGGTGGCCTTCTATGATGGAGTGGCTGCACCAGTGGACAAAGGAAGAGCTACAGACATCATCTGTCTGGACTTCTGTAAGGCCTTTGAAATTCTCAACATAATGATTATAGCTGTGTGTCTTATGTTTAAATGGTAAAAATATTAAGCAAACAAACCCCCTTTGATATCTGTTTTATCTGGGGTTAAAAAAACAGGTAGGGCAACCTAAGTAACAGAACTCTTATTATGTGAAATATGTCTAAAAGAACTGTATTTATCAGAGAAACATCTACATTTCTTGGCAAATACTCAATTCTCAAAAAGAAATGCAGGGTCATCCAGACAAGATCACATAAATAAGCAAATCTGCATAACCAATATCACAAATATTTGTTTAGAAACTCTGGAGAAAGATATAACAGCACACATTTGCTTAGCAAGAGGTCATCATTCTGCATCATGTATAAATGTAGTCACTTTGAAAAGGAATGAAGAACTGATCTAAAAGCCAAATGTACTATTGATTGTTTAGTGACAAAACAATGTTTCTCATCACAGCAAATTTTCTCCTGATGTAGTCTTTCCTAATGATGCACAAAAACCCAAACACGTCATGGGCAAGCTAAAGATTTGCTGATTTCTCATAAGCTCACTTATATTGCAAGACATAAATTTGACACTAGAGCTCAAGTCAATAACATATGAAAAAAACACCATGGGCATTTGAATCACATCTCTTCCTATAGTATATGGTATATCTATTAAAGCAGCTAAGAGCAGATTCAGTGTGAGCATATTTCAGCTTCCTTCTTACAGTACGGGCAGCCAGCTCACTGGTTCCCAACTTGTTTTAAGCTGAAGAGTAGCTTCCTGCCGCCTTGATTGATCCAAAGGGTTATTGTTGTTATACAGTGACTACTAAGTTGGTTGGACCTTTACTACATATTTCTGATGGATAAACATCAATTATGAGCTTAGCTTTATATGTAAGTATTTTATTTATAGGCTGGTTGTATATGCAGACAAGAAATGTGATATACTGAGTTTGAAGTAAGTAATTTTCACTTCAAAGCCAGTAGTTATAGTGCAAGGAGAGAACACCATAAAAACTACAGGAACACCATAAAAACTACTAAAGCTTTCCCAGAAGAGGAAGGAGGAATGAAAAGAGGATTTTGCAAAGAATGAAATTTCCTTCCTGCAGAATTCTTTCTTTCAGGATCTAGACTTCATAGTATCTCACTCCAGTTATATTATGGAGTTGCCTCAGCTTTGAATTTGCAGTTGTGGCTTCCATTTTCTCTGTCAAGGGATGGTGAACCGCAAGATACTAAGGCTTATAAATACTACACACTTTTCATCTTTGTATTTCTTCATGAATTATAGTACTATTTGTGTAAAAGAAATAAAATTCAGCACTGTAATAGAATCAAACTGACTCTACCTCACAGAGCATCTGTACATTTTCCATGCTTTTGCAAAGTTTTATGACCATGGATTAATAAGAAATTGCTTTATCTAGCTACAATAATATTTAGCGTAACATTTCTCCACTGTTACATAAGTAAAAGTCATATGGTAATTTCACCCAAACTACAGACCTTTTTATTCTTATTAGTATATTCATGGTTTTGTATTCACGATGCTAAGTTTTCCAGACTCAGTATGCAACCAGACA
Source organism: Butorides virescens (assembly GCA_017310255.1). Taxonomy (NCBI): domain Eukaryota; kingdom Metazoa; phylum Chordata; class Aves; order Pelecaniformes; family Ardeidae; genus Butorides; species Butorides virescens. The sequence goes on from JADKXX010003370.1 coordinate 26,921, forward strand.
TGATGCAGCTGACAGACTGCATCACAGAAAAACAAGATGAAGGACAGGGCAGGGAATAAGAAAAATTCAAATGCTCAAGATTGTATTTTTAGTAAGCATTACTCAAATAATATCATTATAAGTTCTTGAATAACTTAGGGAAATTTGTGGATAATGTTGCAAAAATCTGCTCAGTAATATAGTGAACAATAAACTAATTATGCGCTGATAGACTCTTTTGTGGGATGCTCAGCACACCACTCTGACAGAACATCAGTGATTACCAGTAACTACACTGTAGTTTATTCCAGAGGTTTCCATTACCCTTACTAGGTGGTTGTTGCCAGAAGTGCTGAACATATTATATTTGTTTACACCTTCCAGATCCCCTGTGAAGTAGCTTTGAAGCAAGCAATACACAAAAAATATTGTACTTGTTTTTTTAACAAGAATTTTCTTAATGAAGAAAAATTTTCTTATATGAAACCAACAGAGTTTCAAGAAAGCAAGAAAAATCTCTTATGCAAGTCATACTGAACTTCTAGGAGGTTGATTTTTTTGTTGTTTTTCCCAAAGAAAGCACTCTGATCTCATAAATCTCCTGTTTCAAAACCCATGTCTATTCTTGTGAAGATACTGTCCCTCTCTATGAATTGTGATCACTCATAATCATTGAGCTAGAGTGTTGTGTTGTTTTTTTTTAAGAGAACAGATCCCATCACTCAGGTAGATCATAGAAGTAAGATGATGCTTTGTGACATACTAATTAATATGATTTTGTTATTACTAATAAAAGGCCACAGGCATTATACTGACCTGGCATTGCAGTGTCTCAGGACCAGTTGGGGCTTACCTCAGCTCAAGCTGATCTTACCTGGTTTAACTGGGCAGGTGGCCTAGTGACCAGTGCCTCACCTGTTTCAGAAGCATCTCTGTGAGTACATCCTCCCAACAAAAAACTTGAGATGCTGACAACTTGCTGTGACCTCGCACCACTTCCCTGTCTGAGGAAGACTGGTGCTATTAACCTTAGGACCCAGAGGGACAGTTCTTTATAGCAATTTTAAGGATAATGAGGTTTTTCTTGACGTGCGGAAAATGGACTCCACAATCTGTAAGATTATAAAGTAGGTATGTTTATTCAGCGCTGGGCAGCACGGGAGTTAGTCCCACCAAAGTCGTGCGCACTTCCACATGGCAACTTGTCCTGTTTATATGTAGCAAAATGTTACATATGCATGAAGTTTCCCAATACGCCTATACATATGCATAACCTGTCCCTGCTTCGTATTAAAATTAGTTTCATGAGGTCATTTCCATAAGTCCCTCCCTACTGTGCTTGCTCAGTGCCTGGTGGTGTGTCCTGGTTTCGGCTGGGACAGAGTTAATTTTCTTCACAGAAGCTAGCATAGTGCTGTGCTTTGGATTTAGTGCTAGAAGAATGTTGATAACACAGTGATGTTTTTAGTTGTTGCCAAGCAGTGCTCAGACTACTCAAGGACTTTTTGAGCTTCTCCTGCTTAGCCAGGTGCATAACAAGCTGGGAGTACAGCACAGCTAGGACAGCTAACCCAAACTGACCAAAGAGCTATTCCATACCATAGAACGTCATGCTCGGGGGGGGTTAGTCGGTCGGTCGGTGGCGGGCAGAGTGATCGCAGCTCGAGCTGTGTGATCACGGCTCAGGGGGAGCGATCGCTGCTCGGGACGGGCTGGGCATCGGTCAGCGGGTGGTGAGCAATTGCATTGTGCATCACTTGTTTTATATATCCTGTATATTTTCTTACCATTTTTATTACTTTTGTTATTCTTTTCTCTTATTAAACTGTCTCTATCTCACCCCACGGG
>JADKXX010003371.1:0-116765 GCA_017310255.1 Butorides virescens
CATACCATAGAACGTCATGCTCGGGGGGGGTTAGTCGGTCGGTCGGTGGCGGGCAGAGTGATCGCAGCTCGAGCTGTGTGATCACGGCTCAGGGGGAGCGATCGCTGCTCGGGACGGGCTGGGCATCGGTCAGCGGGTGGTGAGCAATTGCATTGTGCATCACTTGTTTTATATATCCTGTATATTTTCTTACCATTTTTATTACTTTTGTTATTCTTTTCTCTTATTAAACTGTCTCTATCTCAACCCACGGGTCTTACTTTTTTTTTTTTTCCTTTTCTACAATTCTCTCCTCCATCCCACTGAGGGGAGGGGGCGGTGAGCGAGTGGCTGTGTGGTGCTTAGTTGCCAGCCGGGTTAAACCATGACATGGTGGTGGTCGTCGGGGGTCGTGGGGAAGAAGGCTGCTGGCTCCTCTTCGTCACCACTAGTAACCTCTTGTTCTTGCGCAGACTCAGTTGCTCCTTGGCTCTTGCCCAAACTGCAGGGTCGGTGTAGACCAGTTCTTGAGGTAAACTCCTGGTTCTTTAAAAAACTGTCCTTCGTAAGGAGCCACAAATCCCGCATCAATTAGTTCTCATTCCTTCTAGTCTAGCCAAACCGTTATTATCCTTCTGTTCCATCCCCTCCCAATTCTTCTCATCCTTGAATAGGATTCTAAATTTAATAAGTAGCTACACTACTGACTTCAAAAAACATCTAAGCTAGACACTGTTAGAAAAACACCCAACCTAGACACTACTGACTTTAGCAAAGCAACAGCAAGCTAGACAATACTGATTTTTAGCAAAGCATCAGCAAACTAGACAATAAGGCCTAAATCTTATGCATGTAAACCGCTTACATCTGGGGGTCTTTTGACCCTTAAGGTATCATTCTGTATGAATTTAGACTATGACTGCTGGCATTTTTTGCTATATTTTGATGAGACATTTAAGATTTTGATCAGGTTAATGACAATTTTTTTTGCTCCATGTGTTCGGTGTATTCCCAGAATTCTGGGTGTAGGAGTGTGGCTTTACACTGACTGAGAAATTAAGTAGCTGGCTTCCATAACTTCATGAAACAACCCCATCTTCATTCCAGTAGGACTGTGTATGAGTTTTAAAAGCATTCTTAGATTGTGGGAATCATTTAAGACAGAGATATAAATTAGATATAAAATGAAACAGACCTTTTGGCTTTGCAAATCTGTTGGGATACTCACACCATCAACTTTAGACATTTAATTTGGTTTTAAGTAAATGACCTATTTTCTGTAGGTGCCTTATGTGATTAATGAATAAAGGAAGCATTCACGTCTCCTAAAAGAGTTAACAAGAATCCTGAATACCTGTAGGTAGATTGTCTGGTCGGTCGCTTAACCTGAGGTTGCCTTTCCTGCTGCCCCAGCTGCTGGCCCAGTACTCGTCCTGTGCAGTCCATGGTTGTTATTCAACAGCCTTCCTTGCTTACAGTGCATGTCCTTATAACCTAATCTACATAGGTTTTGATTTCTTTTCTTGCTTTATCCTGATAGTGCTTCTTACCTTTGTTAACCATGATGACTGTGTAAAGAGAATTTAGGAAGACTAAGCCCCTAATCTATGCCGCTAATTACATAGTGGCTGTGAATACTCTCTCCCTCTTCCTATTATATGCACAAAGATATTAACAATTCTCAACTTGCCCTCTAACATGCATAACATGCTGAATACTAGAATACAAAACTAGACTGGGAAAAATTAGCAACAAGATTACTCTGTCGATGAAACATTGTCCAAGGGAAAGTACAAATTCCTGATGCTAGACAGCATTATAGCTTAGCAGTCTCCTGAACCAGCAAAATGGTGGGCGGAACCTATTACATCTAGTCTGATAGCAGAACGTGAATTATAAATCACACTGTATTAGTCCCTTCTTGCTTGATAAGACAATTTTATAAGAATAGCATTTACATTTTACCAGTGATCAGAAGGTTAAAAATGGTTTTATTCTCTTCAGTGACCATAAAATGTTCAGCATTTATTACATTAATTTAAAGAAGAAGTAAATAGGAGCCTGTCTATTATTTTTTTTTAAATTTTTAACTCAGCTAGAAATGTGTTAGGGTTTTTTCTTTACACAAAAAATTCCTGTACCAAAAATTAATTTTGGTATAATTTTCCTTTCTTTTCAGTGAGGATTTGAATGTCAAAGAACTACTCAAATGAGGGAAAAAACAGCATCACATTCATACATGTTGTTCTCTCTGTTTCAGAAAGAAATTAAAATTTCAAAAGGAGATTTATATATCACCAAAGATTTGATGAGCCCTTTAGCTATACACCATGTATACTGCTGCTGACATCCTGAACACTGTTACAGCATATTGGAGCAGTGACAAATTTAAACTTTTTTAATACAATAATCTAAAATAATTTAATATTGTATGGCCATAAAAGTCCAAGGTCATGTTTGGTTTTGGTCTTTTTTTTCTTGCAGAGGAAGCCCCTCAAGATGGCTTTTGAAAAAAATTTGTTTTAATACGGTGTGAGAAACTGAACAGCCTGCTAATTGCCTCAAAGTTTGCTTCTTTGTCAACATTGCCACAGGCGAGGTGGCTTGCAGGCCGGCTGAAGCAGTGGGCACCCAGGAAGGGCCGCCTGCTCGCCACAAGCCCGCAGTGCACTGCCACTAACAGCACGCGAGCAGAACCTGGCCCCAGCCCAACAGCAACCATGCGCGCCAACAGAGCCCGCCAAAGCAAAGCACGCAACACGTGTGCATGTGTGCCAGGCTGGGCTGGGCTCTATAAAAAAGGCCGCCGCCTCTGGCCCCACGTGTGACCCCTGTGTGTGCTCACCCACCCTCGAAGACCCCAGAAGCACGGACCCCGTGGATCCATGGTGGTGAGTGTCTGCGCTCTTCTCTCCGCTTAATTTCCCATCTTTCCTTCCTTCCTTTCCTATCGCTGCTTTCTCTCTTTCCCCTGAGGAGTTAATAAACGGGTGGCCTAGTTTGTGTCTTAATCTGGAAGGGATGGAACCTGACAGGACAGGTTGGTCCAGCCACCCCTGGCCTCCCAGACTCTAGCCTGAGGTCGGCTAGAAAGCAAGGGGGCCTTCCTCTCATCCAACAAAATTGGATCCTAACACTTGGTCACACATATTTTCTCTGGCAAAAGAAGAAATTTAGTTATTGTCTACAAAATATAACTGTTCATTTATTTTTGGCATCTTGATAAACCCAAAAAATAATTCAGAAAATTAAAGGAAGGCAAGTCTGATTAATGTTATGTCACTTGGAATAGCAAACATAATTTTGGTATTCATGAGGCCAGAAAAACAGACTTTTTATGAATCTGTGTGCTTGTGTTGAAAGATACATTTGTTCCTAATAAATATTTCAGTAAAAGCAGTGAGAAAGAAAGAGGGAGAAATTAAAAGTTTTTAAAAAAGAATTCTAGAGCTTATTGTAGATTTTTATTTTATTTGATCCCTTATTAATTTATAGAAAACAAAATTACTGCCTTGTGATATATTGGCCTTTGGAGTGATGTCTCATACAAATCACTGAAGTACAAAGGTAACTAATTTTCCCCAGTTTTCCATTTTTTCAAATGTGTATATAATTACAGCTGTTACAAACAAGATATGTAACTATGGAGAAGAGTAAAAAATAAAAGGAAGAAAGCACAATTGTAACATTTGAATTGAAGAAATGAGGCTTCTGCAAATTGGCATTTTCCATGACACAATTCAGTTTGTTTAGGAAAGAGAAACAAGAAAAGAAAAAAGTAGTGAACTGAGAAGTTTAGCAGAAATATAATAGAAACTGAATTAAAAAAAATGCAAAATATTTTCCTTTTAATTCATTCTGCAGAATTAGTTGCCTTCCTTGGCTATTGCCTTAGGAAATCTTTAGTTTGGACTTTTCTTCTGTTGGGTGGATAGACATTCACTCTCAGATGCAGGTTTTTATCATTATCAACGTACTATTCTAAAAAGATAAACCAACCATTAGGTGTAATGAAACCACTGAGGAGGGGTCACATTGCTAATTTACAGCTAAGGTTTTTAACATCCAGAGATATATTTTTTTCCCCCTCCCAAAGTCTGTTATGGAGAAGAAGTAATGAACCACAGTTTTTTGATTGATTCTGATTTAGTAGAAAGAATTTTTGAAAACTTAAAGCCATTCAAGTGGAGGAAATCCTGTATTAAGTTTACAACAGCCAGTCAGTTTTACAGGTAGCCTAAGTTTGGGTTGCTGTGCAGGATTCTCTGCAACTAGTTTTATCTTGTTAGGTCTTCAAGAAATTATAGGTCTATAATATGTGAATTTCCACTTGACTAAAGAGACTCGGAGAACAGACATGATAGTCTAACCAAGCTTTTCTTTTTTAACATGATTAGAAATTTTGTAAAATTTATTTTTCAAATGTATTACTTAGCCACATAAATAAAATGGGGTTTGCATTAATCAATACTACATGCAGCTTTATAGTAACAAAGATTTACAACAGGACTATTGGGATCTTTATTATGTGGAATTATACTTAAACACCTCAAATTGTAGGAAGAAAAAGATTTTAACAGAACAGTTTTAGCTAAACTACCTTCTGGTAAACAGTTTCTATGATCCAGAATAAAGAGAGGAAGAGAATAAATAATGTCTGACACATATCAAGGCCAGTGATGTCTTTCCACGGAGGCAGCAAGTTTTGCATTTTAGTCAATATCTAATTTCCTCCAGACTAATCAGATTGATTTTAGGCATGAAATTATTGCAGAAGAAGGAATGCCACTTTTGTAGATTTACAGAGGGAAAGAAATATTCATGCAGCTCTGGAAATATGTGGGAATAATTTCATTGAATGTTTTCATCAGTCTTCTTTACACAAAAAAAGTAAGGGATGCATTAAGAAAATCTGCTCGCAACACAGAGCTGGGAGGTTTTATACAGAAGGAAAAAGATGTCATACAGGAAGAATGAGATTATCTAGAAGACTTGAATAATAGAAACAGAATTAAGTATATTAGTACAAAGTCTTCGAAAGTCTTATGGAACTGACTTTAAAAATTTAAATTATACATTTAAAATTAATTTTCCTTGCTATTTATTGAGTCTTTGAGCCTTTATTCATATCTTCAAATGTAGTTCTACAATCATAATGGGTGAAAAAGTACTTCAAAAGGAAGAAAAAAATAAGACTGTTACTACATGGCAGGTTATAGGATACCTAAGGGGAAAAAAAAAATCAAAACCCAAACTAAACCAAACCAAAAACCCAAAAGGCAGTATTAATTTGTGACTTGTAGATGAAAAATGATGTCAATGCAGCAGGTTGTAGAACTGAGGTGAATGTTTCAGATTCCCATTTATTTTTTTATTAAAATTATTATAGTAGTTATTTTGATAGGAAGAGGGTATTTCCCCCCCTGTTTTTTTGAGGGGAATACATGTTTTAAACACTTTCCCCTTCGTCATGATGATTTGAGCAGCCTTATATCTTTGTGGATTCTGGCCAAAGAAAAAAGATGAAGCTCAGTTTTGAGGGGTAAGGGTATTTTTGTTTTGTTTAGTTATTTTGATTCCTTTCATTTTTGGTTTGTTTTCCCTGCAGTATATCTAGAGAAAGTGCTACTTAAATCCCACAGAACACTAAAAGAGCAAAACTTGAGGAACGCAAATTAACTGGAGAAATGTTAAAAACTCTAGTAAAAGGCTGCTGCATATGAATTCGTGGCAATATATCGCACACAAACTACCAGAATCCACAAAAAAATCAAGAACTTTTTTGTCCAGACCTCAGTTTAGCCAGTGTTCATGTTTCATCAACCCTAGTCGGCCACTAGGCATCACACAACTTCTCGCTCACTTCCTGACAGAGGGATAGGGGAGAGAATTGGAAGAATAAATGTGAGAAAACTCATGGGTTGAGATAAAGACAGTTTAATAAATAAAGCAAAAGCTGTGCATGCAAGCAAAGCAAAACAAGGAATTCATTCACTGCTCCCCATGGGCAGGTGAGGGCTCCGCCATTTCCAGGAAAGCAGGACTCCATCACACATAATGGTTACTTGGGAAGTAGGATCTGAACATTGCCCCTCTTCCTTCTTCTTCCCTCAGATTGATATGCTGAGCATGATGTCGTATGGGTTGGGATATCCCTTTGGCCAGTTGGGGTCAGCTGTCCCACCTGTGTCCCCTCCCAACTTCTTGTGCACCCCCAGCCTACTTGCTGGAGGGGTAGTGTGAGAAGTAGAAAAGGCCTTGACTCTGTGTAAGTCCTGCTCAGCAATAACTAAATGATCCCTGTATTATCAGCATTGTTTCCAGCACAATCCAACACATAGCCCCATACTAGCTACTATGAAGAAAGTTAACTACACCCCAGACAAACCAGCACACTGCTATACTTACTAGAATTTGCATATACCTTGTGATCCTAATTACTTCTGGACTTCATAAAATAAATAAAAAACCCAGCCTTTTGATTACTTGATTGAATTTCAAAGTCTATTGTGATGACGAACAGTCCATAGCAAGTTGTAAGAAAAGGTGAGTATTATTTTATTCACTAAAATATACTTATGAAATTAAATATTTCTGCTTTCAAAATAGTTCTATCAGAGATTTCTTAGATATCTCTAGCTCTTTTGTATTGGATTAGTAAATTAAACTGTAAACCAGTGAAGTGATATAGAAGCCCAATTTTGACAAGAATTACTATAGCATTGTATATGTGGCCTTTCAAAGCTCTTGTTACCTTCCCTTGGATAATATTCTGTAAACAAATTACGTTTGGGCCTCCAGTTATTTCTGACACAGTTAATTTCATATCAACAAAAGTGACTTCTTTGAGCTCTGAGAGTAAAATTATGGTATTTGAATTTTATTTATTCGTTCAATAACTTTGAGGATATTTTATAGACAGGAAGATTTTTTTTTTTGCATATACTTCTTTATTCTCATACACTGATATCTTAATATAATTCTATCAAACAGATTTTTACAATAATTATCTTCTTAAGAATCTTCCTGACACAATATATTTTATGAAATAATCTTCTAGAATTGAAACCAAAAGACAGTCATAATGGCCTAGTTCACAAATTGCTGTGTTAAGAGTTTCCATTTAAGCAAATTGTCTAAGTGCATATAATTTTATATGTAATTGTCACTGTTATAACACTGAATTGCTTTGGTTCCAACTATGTATGAGTTCAACATACCCACCTACTTCATAGCTTTGTTTGCTCTATTTAGTAATTTGCTATGTGAAACCTGGGAGTTTTGAACTGTGATGAAGCACCATGACAGCAATAGCAGCTCAACATTTTACTGCAGTGAGCATCCCAAGCAAAGGAGAGATAAGCAGGTAAACTCACATAGGAGTTTATAATATAGCCATGATTCACAGGCTGAACACTGATAGAGAATAATTGCTTGGAGTCCATGCAAGCTCATTTAACTGAATGATCAGGTCTACAGTTACAGAACATTGACTTACCACAAAGTACACACCATAAAAGTATTCTGTGTTTGAATGTTGCAGTCATTTTAAGTCTGGCTGATTTATTTTTTTGTTTTGGTTTTGTAGATAATTTTAGTTAACGAAAGGCTATTGAGCAGTGATCAAAAGCATTTGTGTATTGTATAAATTTTTCTCTATCACCTGAAATTTTCATTTCACCTGAAATGAAAATGAGGCAGAAAATAAAGATTTCCAAGTGTTGAAATAAACTGTTATTTTCATGCACTTAAAAGGGCAATAAAAAAAGTATGTAAGCATTAGATTTGTACTATGAATTGTAAAGATTAATTTCATTTTTGGAGAACAGGAGAGGTGCCTGAAGACTGGAGGATAGCCAGTGTCACTCCAGTCTTCAAAAAGGGCAAGAAGGAGGACCCAGGGAACTACAGGCCTGTTAGTCTCACCTCCATTCCCAGAAAGGTGGTGGAACAACTCATTCTGGGTGTCCTCTCCAAGCAATTGGAGGAAAAGAAGATGATCAGGAGTACCCAGCACGGATTCACCAAGGGGAAATCATGCCTGACCAATCTGATAGCCTTCTATGATGGCATGACCGGCTGGGTAGATGAGGGGAGAGCGGTGGATGTTGTCTACCTTGACTTCAGCAAGGCTTTTGACACTGTCTCCCATAGCATCCTCATAGGGAAGCTCAAGAAGCGTGGGTTGGATGAGTGGACAGTGAGGTGGATTGGGAACAGGCTGAATGGCAGGGCTCAGAGGGTTCTGATCGGTGGTGCAGAGTCCAGTTGGAGGCCGGTAGCTAGTGGAGTTCCCCAGGGCTCAGTACTCGGCCCAGTCTTGTTCAGCTTATTCATTGATGACCTGGATGAGGGGACAGAGTGTACCCTCAGCAAGTTCACTGCTGACACAAAACTGGGAGGAGTGGCTGATACGCCGGAAGGCTGTGCTGCCATTCAGTGGGACCTGGACAGGCAGGAGAGTTGGGCGGAGAGGAACCTGATGAAGTTCAACAAGGGCAAGTGTCGAGTGCTGCACCTGGGGAGGTTGAACCCCAGGCACCAGTACAGGCTGGGGACTGACCTGCTAGAAAGCAGCTCTGTTGAGAGGGACCTGGGAGTCCTGGTGGATGACAAGCTGACCATGAGCCAGCAGTGTGCCCTTGTTGCCAAGAAGGCCAATGGTATCCTGGGGTGCATTACGAGGACTGTGGCCAGCAGGTGGAGGGAGGTTCTCCTCCCCCTCTACCCTGCCCTGGTGAGACCCCACCTGGAGTACTGTGTGCAGTTCTGGGCTCCCCAGTTCAAGAAAGATGAGGAACTCCTAGAAAGAGTTCAGAGGAGAGCAACAAGGATGATGAGGGGACTGGAGCATTTTCCCTGTGAGGAAAGGCTGAGAAAATTGGGCTTGTTTAGCCTGAAGAAGAGAAGACTGAGAGGGAATCTAACCAACATGTACAGAATATCTTAAGGGTGGATGTCGCGAGGATGGAGCCAGACTCTTTGAAGTGGTGCCCAGCGACAGGAAAGGGGCAATGGGTACAAACTGAAACATAAGAGGTTTCAGCTGAATATGTGGAAGAACTTCTTTACTCTAAGGGTGACAGAGCACTGGAACAGGCTGCCCAGGGGGGTTGTGGAGTCCCCTTCTCTGGAGGTATTTAAAGCCCGCCTGGACGATGTCCTGTGAAACCTGCTCTAGGTGAACCTGCTTTAACAGGAGGGTTGGACTAGATGATCTCCCGAGGTCCCTTCCAACCCTTGCCATTCTGTGATTCTGTGATTTTCATCCCACCAACATACAAAATTTTAAAAGTAGATGGCTCATTCCAAAGTTAGTACCAAGTGACCATTATTTACAGCCCAGAGCATCTGTTGACTGATTAGGAGGATTGAAGGAGGAATGCAAAACATATAGTTCAAAGTTGGGCTGGACTAGGAAGTCAAGATGACTGTCCCACAGGAGGTGAAACTACTGCAGCCAGTGGCATCTCTAAGAAGTCAGGAGACTGACAAATGGACAGAAATCACAACAGATTTGAGCTCTTTTCACCAGGCTAGTTCAGGTTAAAATATCTTATGCTAGAAGGGGTTTTTTTGTGGTCTATCCAACAGCCAAGTGTTTAGGCTCCTTGGCTAGTATCAAGTTTTTCTTCCCCAAAGAGTTTGCAACCATATGTTTCACTTGTTAAGTGAGATGTGGTACAATTATAATATTGGATATCTTGTAACTTTCTTCTTTTACACTGTTTTGCATGGCATATTTGAATACGCATTAAGCATGGAATTAGAATCCAGGGGCTTTTCCCCAACAAACACACATGAAAATACTCAAATTGCCAAGAGATAGAATTGATTTAATGGTTTAATGGTATAGCTTTTGGATAAAAGCACTTCTGAATTAAATTCTTCCTTTTCCAGACATCTTAGGTAGCTCTTCATTTCCTTTTCTTCTATTAATAGACTTGAAAAAGGAATTTTCCATTTCTGTTCAAAGAAAATGCTTTGCTTGGTCAAAAGTGAGTAGTTTTTATTTTCCAAAAATCTTATTAGAGAAATAAAAAGAAATTACTAGATTATTTTCCTTTCAGAATTTCTGTTCATCAGTTAAATCACACCACTGAGACAATCTTTTGGGCGACGTATGACTCTTTAAAGACTAATATACACAGTCAGTGTGGTATATGAAACATGACTACTCTTGGAACAATAAACTGTATTTTAGAAATGTTTAGCTTAGAGGAATTTGGAAATATTCTACTTATGGAAAACCTAAAAGAATTTTCTCTACCAATACCTTAACATACTCCTAGGAAATTGTAATATTTCCCAAGATATATTACAATAATATAGGAGAAAGTTAAAAACTCTGCTGCAAGCTCATTATTATCTTTTCTTTACTTAATGGAATAATTTATTTTTTAAGATTTGCTATTTAGAAAAATACCGAAAATTAATAACTATGCTATATTTTAGGGAAAAAAAAATGTGACTTGCTAAGGTCTGACCTGTGCATCAAACACTTTATGGACCCTTTCACTTTTACTGACTGTTTTCAGGGGAAAGGAATGATGAAAAACTGTTTCCTTCAATCTCTAATAAAGGGGATTGTATTGTTCATAGGGTCTCACCACATAAACTTAGTGATGTGTAGATGAGTAGTTGGACTATTTTGTAAGCTTTTTTACTGCTTCTCTTTGTGTTGATGTTCTTTGTGTTCAAAATATGTCGATCTTGTAGATAAAGCTACATGATGTTAAGCTTGTAGACTTTCCAAGTTAGGAATCTCATTGCAAGTATATTATTGTTGGTATGGAATATTGTATTGTACCACTTATTTTCAGAGCTGAGACATAATGCATGTATGAGGATCACTGACACTATGAAAGAGGTGAGAAAAAGAAGGAACAACAACTATCATGTACTCCTGTAAGAGTACTGCTATTATTAATGTCCATAGTAGCAACAGTGTCGGTAGTGTCATACAGTAAAGATGGCAGATAGGGACAAAGATTTTAAATTCTATTTGGAGCAAAGTGGGCTGGGAATTGGTGCGAATAAGAGGTTAAAGGCAGTTCCAAAGAAACGAATTAGATCCCCTGTCCAAATCCAGCTGGTTACACTGACTGTGCTGCAATGTCAGACTTGTTTTGTTTCTAATGATATGTGTGGAGAGTGTTTGGTGTTTCGTATGCTTTACTGCAGTACTAAAAAAAATTAGTACACTGTGTCAGAGTTTTAAGGGACTTGCGAGAACAGCTTATATCCATTACTCATTGGAAGTCTGGTATAATTCAGACTCAGAAATAATACGATTCAGTGACTAACTGTACACAATAGATATACACATGAATGTAAAATTGGGAATTACATTTATTTAGGTTGTCTCTCTTTTACAGTTCATTTTAAGAATTAATATTTACTATTTTTATTAAGCTATTGTTACTAAAGTAATTTATTTATGCTTTTCAACTTTTGTGAATAAATGGCATCTTGGATGTTTAGATGGGACTCCAGGTAGTGGTAAGTGTTAAGGTCAGTTTTAAAGTTTAAAACTAAACTTTATTAAATTCCTCATTAGCATTACACCCCATGGTGTTCCCATCTTTCCTCTTAATGCTTGATGTCTTTATACTATTTCTTCCCCTCTCAAAAGCAGGACCTTAAAATTGGCTTCCAATACTGTTTCTCTTGGGTTTGTTTTTTCCAGTACTCCTCGTTTATTAGTCAGGACATACATTCGCAGTCCCTTGCACTTCTCTTGTTCTTTGTTTCCAACTTTCTGTTACTTGGATGCCTCCCATGTACAACACCTTTGCCCTTTTGGTGGTTGTGTTGTTCACATGCATCCGTAAAATGCCAATTTATGTGTGTCACAGGGCTCTGCTTCTCCTACAAAATAATAACTGATAACATATGTGGATATATGACAATCTTTCGTATCAATGTATCGTTTTATGAGTTCAGAAATACAGCTGTTCCCATTTTATTATGTTTTATTAATGTTTTATCTGCATATTTAGTTATAAATTGTATTCAAACAGGAGAGATTTCTGTGTTAGAAATACCATCATAGTAGATACAGCTTAGTTATTTATATTTACCAAATGCTAGTTACCGGACAGCTAGTGTGATAGCCAATATTTGGTAGGTCACTGAATAAACAGAGATAAATTATGATAATTTGATGCAATTAAAAAGTGTCACTATTTATTGAAATAGTAATTTGGCTTCTGATGGCATGGAGATGGCTGCATATAAATATTGTTTTATTGTTTTTCTAAATATTTTATAAAACATATATACTTGAAGTGGTTTTATCTCATCTTTTATTTGCACTTGCATTATTTTAAAAATATGTTTTGGCAGATTTGTTTATACTTATTTGATGAGGGCCTAACCATTTGAAAATATTTAGACTCAGGAAGGACATTTCAGTAAAATATTAAAACCTACTTGTTTGTCTTTTTTATGTTTATGATGAAGTCACTAGAACTTTCCTAGTTTGTAGTTCCAAATGGTGCATCTGCATCCCTAACTCACGTAATGTGTAATGAAAATGTATAAATGAATTAGTGGTAAGTTCCCCAGCAGTATCATACAATAGCAAGTCAGATAAAAATCTCTATCGTTAACTTGCATTTAAGACCGCTAGTAATTTGAAAAAAAAATCTGTGTTCCATTTACTTTGAAGCTATATTGAACAGGCTAACACACTGGCAGGTTTAATTAATACCTTGTGTCATGAAGTATGACAAACAACTATTTACAGTATGTATAACCTATATGACCTTGACAGTCTACTAAAATTAGATATCTTGCACAGTATTTTTTAAAGTCCTATTAAAAACACAATGAATGCGCCTCAGTGGTGTACACTGGTACTATCTTAATTAATTGCTAAATAAAATTTCAGAGTAATAGAATAATCTGAACAGTTTCCAGATGTGTGTGTGGATTCATGAATGTTTATGTAAAAGATAATTATTCCAGTAGATCTGATTCTGAAAAGTATGGAGAAACAAGAATGCTTCATCCTCAGACCAGTGTCTGAAGAAATTGGGACAAACTTTTCTGGAGCTTTCTCCTTCTGGCCATTTATTGTTGTGACTTAACCCTACCTTTTTAGTCAATGGCTAACTTTAGATGATAGCCTGTATTTAGATCAGTTGAACATCCTTTGAATCTACATCTCAAGATGAAACTAGAAGGGAAAGGGAGAGGATAAATCTTGATTGAAAGGTTCAAGGAGCAATTTTTATTGTAAAAGTAATTTGCAATGTCATTTGTTCCAAAGGACTGAGAACTGTATAAAATATATCATAATCCTACAGTTTAATAGGATTAATGCAAAATAAAAATTGTGTCTGAAAGGAAAATTTAATAGCATGTCCTCAGAGGAAATAATGCATTTTTCAAGAATTTGAAAATTTCCCTTAAATTTGGGCAAAATGTAGACACATATACAAAAATTTACACATATTTTTATATAATAATTTGACATTTTGGTACACAAGTTTTTTTAATCTTACTAGATTTCTTTGCTCTTTTTTCACTCACACATTTCATTTCCATTCTGCCATTTTGATTTTTCTTTCTATAATCTTTTCTGTACTTTTTTCATCCTTCTCTTATTTCCTACTTCCTTTGCCACAATTATCCTTTCTCCTCTAGTTCTGCTGAAGTCTTCTTTCTTCCCTAGCCTTTCTCTTCAATTCAATGCTTCCCATTTTCTCATGTATGACTGCCTCTTTAGCATTTGATCCCTTCCTTGAGATAAAGACAACTAAAAGACTAGAAAGAAAAGTCCTGTTTAATTTGATATCCTTCTGTAATAGGGTCACCCACCTAGTGGATGAAGGGAAGGTGGGTAGTTTTTCTGGATATTAGTAAGGTTTTTTATACTGTCCCTCACAGCATCCTTCTGGACAAATTGTCCAACTGGGGAATGAACAGGTTTACAGTGTGCTGGGTGAAGAACTGGGTGAAAGACAGAGCTCAAAGGTTTCTAGTGAATGGGGCTACATCTGGCTGGCAGTGTCATCAGCAGTGTTCCTCAGTGTTCCATGCTAGGGACAGCTCTGTTCAATATTTTTATCAATGATCTGGAGACAGGAGCTGCACCATAAGCAAGTCTGCTGATGGTATCAAACTGGGAGGTGCTGTTGACTTGAGGAACAGGAGGCCTTGCAGAGGGATCTAGATAGATTGGAGCACAGGGCTATGTTTAATGTAATGAAATTTAACAAGGCAAAATGCCATACTCTGCACCTAGAACAGAGTAATGTGAGACACAAGTATAAATTGGGAGAGGAGTGACTGGAGAGCACCCCTGCAGAAAGGGATCTGGTGGTGCTGGTCAACAGCAGGCTCGATGAGAGTCATCAGTGTGCCCTGGCAGCCAAGAGGGCAAATCGTATCCTGGGATGCATCAAACACAGCATAAGCAGCTGGTCAAAAGAGGTGATTACCCTGCTGTATTCAGCTTTGGTGCAGCCTCACCTTGAATACTGGGTGCAGTTCTGGGCCGCACAATTTAGGAAGGATGTGAAGGTACTTGGATGCATCCAAAGGAGTGCGATAAAACTGGTGAAAGGGCTGGAAAGAACGTCCTATGAGGAGCATCTAAAGACTCTGGGCTTGTCCAGTTTGGAGAAAAGGAGGCTGAGGTGCGACCTCATTGGTCTCTACAGCTTCCTGAGGAGGGGATGTGGAGAGGGAGATGCTGATGTCTTCTCCCTGGTATTCAGCGATCGGATGTGTGGGAATGGTTCAAAACTGCTCCAGGGGAGGTTTAGACTGGACATTAGGAGGCATTTCTTTACTGAGAGGGTGGCCAAACACGGAACAGGCTTCCTAGAGAGGTGATCAATGCCTCAGGCCTGTCAGTGTTTAAGAGGCATTTGGACAGTGCCCTTAATAATAGGCTTTAACTTTTGGCCAGCCCTGAATTGGTCAGGCATTTGGAATAGATGAACATTGTAGGTCCCTTCCAACCAAACTATTCTATTCTATTCTATTCTATTCTATTCTATTCTATTCTATTCTATTCTATTCCAATTTGATGACAGACTAGTAAACCTTCTTTTGATGCAAGACTCTTGAAGCATGAATTCTCAACTGAACTGAATCTCTTAAGACTATAGTTTTGCATTCAGTGGAATTATGGCTTCAACTGTTTTGAACATCTCTTATCCTTATTTTCCATTTCAGCTACCTTTTCAATCCCTTATTGTGCTCTGCCATGTCATATTAAACATTAGGTCAGGGAGTTGTTTGAAAACTAATCAGGAAAGAAAGGAAAAAATTTTAAGGTGGATCAGTTTACCAACTGACATTCTTGCTCAGCCATCTGAGGATACATCTCCTTTCGGAACAACAAAAAAGAAACTTTGTAAGCTGCCATTTTTTCCTAACCTAAAGAAATACATACTCAGCTTTTGTAAGTTTTAAGTTTCACACTGCTTTCACTTTTTAGAAAATTCTTTGACATGGAAAGAATGAGCAAGGTATTTTCACAGTAAAGTGACTTTTCTTGATAAAATTAAAAATGTGTAATCCACTGTATGAGAGTTAGTATATGATATTTAATGGAATTCTTTCTTTTTTCCTGTTTGACTGAAATTTTTTGATAAATTAGTCCTATACCCAAATTAAGTCGTCATCAGATATTTATTGCAATTTACCTCTTAAATCATGCACTGTCATAAACTTCAGAAAATTCAAGTTTTATAATTAAATCATATCAGAAAAAAGTCCTGAACAGTGGAAAGAAAAATAAATATGTTCCATAATAAATTGTCACTCTCTCATATTAATTTCTGACATCTGTTAAAAACCTCCACAACTTTAAAATTGTCATATGATGTGTAAAAGCAAATTTTTAATGTCTAAAAGAAATTTTAAGTTGCTTAAAACTTCAAGTTTTAAAGACAAGTGTTTTATTGGAGCTTTCCTTAATAATTCCAAGCACAAAGGGTTGACAACAAAGAAATATCCTTTGTAATTCTCAAACTTTTTGCAGATATGGAAAATTAATTGAAATTTTCACTAGTATTCAGTATCAGATAATGCCATGACTACTTTAATTTACTGTATCATACAGTATCTCAGATATTGTTTATGGCAAATACTCTCATTTTCCAGTATTTTGCACACTGGTATGTCCCATGGAATTACAGAATGATTGAGGTTGGAAGTGACCCCTGGAGGTCTCTCTGAAACAGTGTTGAAAGCCTTCCTGAAGTCTGGGTAGCCAATATCCACTGCTTTCTCCTTGTCTACTAAGCCAGCCATTTCATCATAGAGGCTTATCAGGTTGGTCAAGCAAGTCTTCCCCTTCATGAGTGCATATCAGCTGCTCCTGATCACCGCCTTGGCCTTCATGTGCCTGGAAATGGTTTTCAGAATTAACTGCTCATCACCTTCCCAGGGATCTAGGTGAGGTTCCTCGGGTTTTCCTTCTTGCCCTTCTTGAAGATAGGAGTGACTTTTGCTTTCCTTCAGTCTCAGGCACATCTCTCAACTGCCATGATCAATCAAGGATTATGGGGAGTGGCCTCGCAATGACATCAGCCAGCTTCCCTCAGCGCTCGTGGTTGCATTGTATCAAGGCCCATGGACTTACCTAAGTCCACTTTGCTTGAGTATGCTCTGACCTAATCCTCTTCCACCAAGGCTATGTCTTCCTGGCTCCAGCCTTTTCCCCAGTCTCCTGGGCACTGGATTCTTGAAGACTGTTCTTACTAGTAAAGACTTAGGGACATGGTTTAGTGGTGGGATGGCAGTGTTAGGTTAACCTAACTTTTGGTCTTGATGATCTTAAAGGTCTTTTCCAACCTAAAGGATTCTATGATTCTATGACTAAGGCAAAGAAGGCATTCACTACCTTAGTCTTTTCTTCGTCCTGTGCTGATAGGACCCCTGCCCTACTCAGCAGCAGATTCACATTTTCTTGATCTACCTTTTGATACTTATGTGCTTCTAGAAACCCTTCTTTTTGCCCTTCTTGTTGTCCCAGTTTAATGTTTATCAGCTGCAAACTTGTGATCCATCAGTGTGGCGGTGTGCTCCCCCCTCATCTCCAACTCCCCCTCTTTTGCCCTCTTTCAAGTGATAACCACATGTGGCGGTGGTGATAGATGCACCTGGTCTGTGTCTGGTCATGAAGGATGCACCCACTGGATGGGGGGGGAGACAGATAACAATGCAATAGCCAAGGGCTACTGTGGAATGTGCCCATCTAAGCACAGTGGTCAGTATGCAAATATGACTATGAGCCAATTATCTTACCCCCATAAATAGTGAGCAGTCCAAGAGCCCTTTGAGCTCTCCTGCACGGCAGCGGGCTGCACGCCAGCATCTCCCCTTGAGCAGGGGCGCCTCTCAAGGTTAGTCCTCAAGGTTGAGACATTCCTTACCATGACAGATTCTCAGTAAGTGACTAACAGCATGCTAACTTTGAAATCTTAGCTAAGTGACATAAAGGATTAATTGCGTATATATAATCCTTTAGGCATAAACCATTGACCAAGTCTGGGACTAGGATTGGATCCAGCTGCACCTAGACTCCTCTCTGAGGGAGTTTAGAAAGCAAGGGGATCTTTTCTGAACCTCCTGACTCAACGGGAGGGTCTCCCTGACAGTTTTGTCTGACCCTGTCCTCTGTGCAGTAAATAACAAAGAGTACCTTGCCATCAAATCTCATAAACTATTGTCGCATTTATCACTGACCTTTGTTAACTCACTGTTTTACACCAATAAACCACATTATTTTTGCCTCCCTCTCCATCCGCGGCAATCAGAAAAAAATCGAACTGCATTGTTATACTAAAGTTTTTGCACTTTTTAGTGTTTTTCACAGGAGTATCTTGAAACTAACAGGAAAAAAAAATCAACTTTCTCCTTTTACTTGCTACATAACAACTAATAATCACAACTATTTTGATATCTCAATGGTGTGAAGCCACAGAAAAACAGTATTTCATTTCATAGTCCTTAATTTATTTGGCTTTATTGCATTTCTGAATATCTGGGTAATGTTTTTGTATTCTTCCTGTGCTCATTGAACATTTTCTGTAAAAATACTGGTGCCTGCATTTGCTGCTCACTTAATCATTAATTAACATTGACAGATCTTTTCTTCTTTGAATACCATTTCCTTACTTGGGTTCCAAATATAAATATGCAGTCTATGGTAAAGTGCAAAGTGTTTTAAGCCCATGCAGTATTTGCAGTTTTAAACAAGATAAAAGAAGTATCCTTTTGTGTTTTGTGGGGGTTGTTTTTCTGGCTCAAATGTTGGCTGCCTAGAGCTCAGTAATATACTGAAAATAAGATTTAATCAACAACATTGTTCAATGTTTCTCTCTGAAAGCTTATTTGATTGATTTTACCTTCTAATTCACTTGACAAGCAAATGAAATAAGGAATATTTCTTAAAATAAAAGATGGGTAATAATTTTCTGGGATGACTCAAAGAAAGTGAGAATTGATTGCTTATAATAAACAATAGCTATGCTGTCTGCCACCCAAACTTACTTAAATCCTTCTAGACAATTATGTCCATCTTCCTCTAGGTCTTTATGTATCTACTTCTCCCAGGCACAGCTTGTTCTTTCTCACATCCATTAGTTTTGGCTGTTTTTTCTGTCTGTTCCCTAGCTCCTACCATTCTTCTCTTTCTTTCACTTACAGGTGCAATTCTATAGTGTTACACATATCTGTAGTATTGTTCCCTATCTTACATCAGATGAATAGACTCTGTAAAAGATGAAGAATTCCCCTTACACAGAAAGAATCACTGTTGCCTATCACAAAGACAGGAGAGGAACCAAGAGTTTGGATCATAAATTGCTACTTGCATCATCTTTCCTTCCCTTATGTCAGTGACAATAGGAGTAATAGTATTTAGGACATCTCTTTTCCCAGGGTGGTGATCAAAGTATTTGAGATCACAGAGATCTCAAATGATGTGAAATCATGGTGGCTTCCTATTTGAAAATGCCTAATGTTGGCTATGCCATGATAATTATTTATTTTAAAGTCAGCAATTTAGATAATAGGTACAGAGAGCTTTGCCTTCCTTTGAAATTAAAATTAAGTTTTATGGGTAGGCACTTAAGGACATGCCTTCTGAGTGAATTTGGGTGCGTTTAGAGAAAACACAGCCTATAGAGATTCTGGAGTACCAAAGTGACAGAGCTGTTTTTTGAAACAGTGTTGTAACAGCTGGTTATACTAGCACAAATAAAGTGTAATATTCTTGCAATTAAATATGTGCAAGCACAGTTTTAAAGGTCAGCTTCCTTTCGTATATGGAATTGAGTTCTGAATGTATTTATGTATTAATTTTAAAGCAAACACATTGACCTCAAACCTCAGCCATGTATTTACATTCAGGATTAAGTGTTTCATAAAATAAACATTATTTATGTGCTTAATAGATGAGATATGAGTGTCTTGTGCATCAATTTGAAAGTGTAATTAGTGGTCATTTCAACTCAATAGCTCAGCTCTAGTTACATTAATTTCTCCTCTTAACTGTGGGCACTGATCTTATGCTCATGTCCATGTTGAAACTCTTAAGAAATTATAACTGTAATAAAAAATGTGGCTAATAGAACTCCTGTTTCAAAAGCAACCTTTGAATAAGATCTATATTTTGACAGTACTATCATCACCTGCTTCATGTTGCTTTTTATTCTACCTAAATCACTCATCTGGACTGAATATATTTTTTACCTCAGCACGTCAGACTGTAAGTTTACTTTTTAATACTTAGGATTCTTCAAGACAAAATTTTCACTTCAGTTGACTTCAAAAACCATCTGCCTTAATTTAGGTTATTTCTTTTTCCCTCTCCATATTCCTTTTCCTTTCCACATGAAAACAAGCATAAAAGATTAAGGCACGATCTTCTGATACAAGTATTCAGCCTTACAAGGAAAGGGAATTGTGAAGCTTTGGTGTAAGAAGAAAAGGGAAATTGAAAAGTTATAATGTATGGACATGGCAAAGGTGGTTTACAGGAGAGCAGGAATATGAGATGACCTCTAAGCAGTTGCTCCCCAGCTTGTCCTTCAAAGCCATTTGGCTAGAGTTTCACTATTAGGTATTGCAGTCCTCCAGAAAGAGGGGAGAGCTGGTTTCCCATTCCTAGATAATGTTTACCTGTCACTAGAATTTGCCATTCATGTCAGTGGCAATAGATTGAGCCTATGTGTAATGTTCACTTTGAAGTGTTCTTAGCTTTTACCCCATTTTTTTTCTATCATCGGAGTCAAAAATATATGTATTAGGTAGTTAATCAAGGATCTACTGAATCTATTTGCTATGATCTTAATTTCTTTGTTTAATACATACTTGGACAGATGTTGAAAATCTTTTTAAAAAAAAGACTGTGAGATTTTTTTTTTAATGTAGTAGGTATAATGTGCATGTGTGTGTATATGTGTGTAGTTTAACACCTATGCCTTTGATTTAACATGAAAAAATGCTTGTTTAATCAAACTAGTCATGGACAGTGTACATTAAACTTCATAAATATAAAATTACCTACAAGTAATTACCTATTAATAAAGTTTAGGAGCCTGATTTTGATTCCTTAAATCTCAAAACCTTAGAAGTTTTCAATGTTAAAGAAATTGTCAGAGTTTAAGAACATTGAATCAACCCATTCATGAAGAACATATCTACATGTTGTATGAAACTATATATTTGCTAAGACATATGTAAAAGAATTATGGGGTTTTTTATTCATTATTGTAGATAAAATAAAGGAGTCATGAAGTGAAAGGTAAATTTTCCATTACCCCTTCTAAAGATTAAAACTTCTACATTTTTCTGAACAAATTATTTATTCATTTCTGCTACACAGAATTGATGTTTTTGAATGGTTTTGGTTTTTTGTTCTTTTTTTTTTGGAAACACACAAGGATTATGTATTAGGTGCATTTTTATTTCAGAAAGATTGAAAATACTGCTACTGTGTTTTAATATAAAACTTAATTTAAAAAAAAAACTAACAGAAAATATTATTTTAGAAAAATAAAATTTTCTTAAACTGGAAATTCTATTTAAGTAAGATGAACTGGAACAAGATTCTGAAGTAATACTCTTCCCAAGATATCAAGGAACAGTTTTCAAAAATCATGTCTGTTTCTAACACAGCTTGCTAGTAAAATTCTCTAGTGTAGTTGACAGTTAACATATAGATTATAACTGTGGGGAAATAATTTCAATAATCTTACCATATTTGTTGATGATTTTTAATAAAAGCTTAAGGGATGTAAGAAGATCCTTAGCTCAGTAAAATATTTGTACTACCAAGGATGTAGGAGTCCTAACTAAATAATTAGCTTATTCAACAAAAACATGTAAATAGTAAGAAAAGGCATTATGCTTTTATGTACTTTCAGAATTCCAAGTTGCTCAATGTGCTTTTCTGAGCTTTGAGGACTGATTTTTTTGTAATGGTAAATGATATCACCAATAACAAGTCTGCAGGGATCTTTATTGTAAATATCCTGATTCTTTCATTTGCTCTATGTCCAGTGCATGTTGGGATGCCCAGCTGTGTCAAATCAAGTCATAGATTATCTCTTTACTACCACATTGTCCCAGAAGAAATGAACTTGAAAACAAATAGACTAATAACTTCTGAAGAAAATGTGTTTCTGTGTAAGACAAGAAATTACAATAAAATTTATACATTAGAAGAATTTGCACCAAAAAATATGTAATGTTTCCCCTTGCGAAGTCCCAATTTAATTGGCAGGGAAGAGACAGTGTGCAAAACAAAACAAAACAAAACCCGAACCTATTTAAGGACAAGACCATGAAATAAATGTCTGCTTTTAGTACTTCCATTTAATCTCAATTTAATTGTTGTCATACTTCTTTTTATCAGCAGCCATTGTATTCACTATTTATTAAGGCAAGAGCTTCCAGTGAGCTCAAGAAAATTTGTCTGAAGGAGTAGCACAGGACTGGAACTCAAGTGCTTGGTCTCCTGTTTTAAAATATACCCATGATATGACTTGTTGGGACCAACCACAAATAGGACATACACACACAGGCTCAGCAGAAAGATGTCCATTGATTTTGTTTAGCCTTCAAACAGTATCTGTGGGAACATGCTGACTTGTTCTAGTTTTTATGAAGTATCTTAATACAATCAATTATTGAAAACCCAAGCAAATAAACTGAGAAGGGCATTATTCTAATTTCATCATGATGAACATGAAATACTTGGTTCAGCTTTTGTTCTTTGGATATTTCTCCCACCCTTCTGCCACCTAAGGTTCCTTTCACTGGGTACAGTTGAATTTAGGGCTGTAAAATGTGTTTGTATCCACACTGTGCTGTTAGACTGTAAACTTCTTTGCACATGGATGTGTTAATTGTGTGTGTGCTTGTAGCATACTATTCCTGTAGCACACAGGGCTAATAAAAAAAATGGTTTAAAATTGAAAAGCGTACTTACAGAATGTATTCCACTCACAAATACAAATTAATTCAGATGCTGTGCATGCTATAATCCACACTGTCATTCAGGATTATAGGGGCCAATAGACCAACTATGTCCTGAGGGTGTGAACTGGGACATATCAATCAATTTACAGAGCTTTGGCAAAGGTTGAACAGCTGGTGCTGAAATTCTTTGTTGGAGAAATGACCAACCCACGAGAGATTATAGATTTAAGCCAAGATTGATGGTTAAACCTTGCAAATAAAGTCCTCTTCAAATGTGTTCTGACTGATATAAAGCTAATTTAAAGGCATCACTTAACAGCACTTTCTTAGAACAAGATAGTCATTAAATTTGTGGTTTTAAACAAATTCTCTGAGGCCTGTTGCTAGTAGCAAATATATTAGTGTTTTCATTTGCAGATTATTTTTAAAATATCTCTGTTGACCAGTTTATTTTCATTTAAACATTCACTAGGGTGAACTTAGATTATCAGTAATTACTTCCACATACTTAGCACAACAGAGGGTAAGATTTCTTTGCCCTTTGGGCATTCAGCAAAAGCTATCTGCTAGGTCAGAAAGTTTCTAAAGGGTTCATGAGAAAGGTTTGATTATGTAATACAGTTCTTTTATAGAAGAGTATGTGATTTTGAGTTTAACTGAACTTGGTTTATGGCTGAAATACGATTTGAAAAGAAACAGGAATATCACAAGATCAAGCCTGAGAGAGTGGAGGCAATAACTGACCATGGCACAAGAAAATGTCACTGAAGTAGAGAAATGAGAGTATCTGAAACAACGAGGTAGCGTGTAAAGTTGATGTGTTGAGGGTTGGGGTTTTTTAGAGAACAAGGAAGGGAGACAATTTTGGATGAAAAAGCACAAGGTAGAGAGGAGAATAACAGGAGACAAGGAGGTACTTCTGAAGAGAAATGTGCTGTATGGAAAGCCAGGAAAAGCCAGGAATAAAGTCCTCCAAAAATATGCAGAATTTAAAGCAAAATAAAGAAAGACCTTTTATCCTTTTGGACCAGGAGTATTGTGAGGTAATAGACATGCAAGTACCTATATGTAGAAGAAAACGCAGGCTCATATAGTCAGACTGTGTGTATGTGTATGGTTATGTGTTCATAAGCAAAATTATCTCATAAATTCCATCAATAATACAGTATTGCATCATCTCCTAGACATAAGCAGGAAGTTGCATTTATCTGCTTGTTTATCATCTCTTTCTCTTTTTCTATTATTTCTTCTTAGTCTGTGAGTATGAGTGTGGAAGGAGTATTTGCTTGTTTATAGACACTTGGGCTGCATGGACACGTTCCTCTTCATAGTTAAAAGGAAGTTGAGGGAATTAAAAAAGAGACCTAGAAAGAAGATTGAAGATTAGAGATTACTGGAAATTTCCCAGTGAGATTAATAGCTATTTGAAATGTTGAATTGTAAAATCTTAAATCTTCATAAAGCAGGGTTGATAACGGCAATAATTTGTTCTGGGTAAACCTTAAAAAATAAATTAAACAATATTTTCCACAGAATATTTAAAAAAGTTATTTACATTTCACTCAAATTGAAACTCTGTGAACAACAGCCTTCTCTGAAAAAAAACCAAAGAAATTTGAGTCGTAATTAGGCCTACAGAAGATTATGGAAGGTAGGATATGGAACCTGAATGTTTAGTTTCCATGATCTTCTTAAGTGAGAGAGTAAGAAAGATTTTTAGAGAACAGTCTTTAAAGCCTCAAAGTGTTAACTAAAGTGATTTCTTATTGCTAAAAAAAATCATGGAAGTTAAAAACCCCACAACCTATCTGAAAGGTTGCAGGGCAGGAAAGATGAAAAGAGAACCTTCAAAGTTGTGTTTAAGAGATGTGGCATCTTTTTGAGTAGACCAATGATTCTGCTTTATTTCAAGCTTTTGGTATGTGGATTCTACATACATTTCTGGTCTGTTGTTTAATCTCAATAATTTTTAAGGTATCTGGATAGATTTCTCTAGTTGATTATTGGCAGCCTACCTCATATATTGTAGTCTTTCATCATATATTCCTTTATTGGTATCAGTAACTTCTCTGAATCCATTTAAACCCTGAAGACCTGAAAAGATCTTTTGCTGCAGTTCCTTTTGAAGTTTTTCTCCCTAAATAGAATTAACCCAGTTCCCTTATTCTTGCTTCAGAATATATGTTTCCACCTTTTGGGATATTTTTCACTCTCCACTATGTATTCCTTAAAGTAATTACATCTGATACATGATAAATTGACAGTTATGAAGCCTACCCTTAAAAATAAGCTACACTTAGAGTGGATAAAGGAAGCTTTGACTTCAAAGCCACATTGACTACATTGACATTGAGGGAAATTCAGAATTCCTTATCTTGAATAGTATCTACTTCACTGCTGTGAGATGAATCAACAGACAAATGGAAATTGTTGCCAAAAGTGTAACTAGGATCACAGAACCATTTCTCACTGGAAAATTGCTTGCTGCAATCATTAGCTACAAACTTGCACACAAATAGCTTGAGAGTTATCTGGAGAGACAACAGAGTTTGTATTACTTGGGCATTAAAGCAGCCTTATTAAAAAACAGTTTTGTTACTTTTTCTCCAAAAAGAAGTAGTAGGTATCCATTTACTTACTCCTCCTCTAAGATAAATTTCCTGTGGAATCAGATCATACCAAAACCAAAAAATAGACTATTTATCTGAGTTACCACCACAAAAAATATACCTTATGAATGAACCATCAAACCCCAGGAATGTTATATGGGATTATTCTCAATCCAATGTACTGCATTCAACACACAAACCAGACTTATAGAAACAAGGTGGGGGAAACCAAGAAGCTAAGCACCTGAAAAAAATGTTGCTGAGAAAACATATATCCTTTTTATTTTGAACTAGGTCTGTAATATGTAGTTGTTACCTGTTTTCTGTGTGATTTCAAGAATAAAACAATTCAAATACATCGGTAATTTTACTACCTTTATATGCAGTTTTCTTTTCTTTCCTACCCTACACAGGATAAGAGCTCAAACATAGAGGAGTTTAGAGTGCTGATGCTCAGCATTCTCCAAAGACAAACTTGTGTGAGTATTACATAGTGATGAAGGATACTGCAAGGACGAGACTATGTTTAGGCATATGCTTAAGACAGTTCTTCAATTTGGTGGATAAACTGCAACACCAGACACAGCCTTTAAATATAATCCTTTGTACTGTCCAAGAAAGTGGGATCTGTTGTCTATGAAGTATTATGAGACATCTGTGGCTACTGATGTGTGTTTCAAAAATAAGACTAATTTCTGCTCAACAGGGCCACAGAAACTCAATTTCATGAATCAAATCGGACTACTGTAAAAATACCAGCAAAGACATATGTTTACAAGTTTGACTTTGGGCCAAAACATAGAATCATCAGGATGAAAAATGAAAATTCTGGCTTTCCATCCATCTCTCTAGCAAAACTAACACCACCTTCAAGTAAAGCGCAGCATAAAATTTTCAAAATTGAAAAATACCTCTGAAGAAATATTCAGGTTTCCATGAGATAAAACAAGACTCTGACATTTGATACTGAAGTTTTAATATGTACTTCTGTCCGTAAAGACCCTTATGAATAAAAGAACCTTAAGTAGGATTATGGTGTTTAGAAAGTAAGCCTGTAATATGCGGTAGAATTAACATTTCTAATGTCTTTTAAAATAAATTATATGCTGCACTGAAACTGACAAAATTAGACCTGATGATTAATGATTAGTTTTCAAGTATCCTCAAACCTGCAACTTCTCCTGACATCATGGCTTTGTTAAAATCCTCCTCTTCTTGGAAGCAGCTCAGAATCCATGATGTTGCTTTGTGGTGCTACAAAGATAAAACCAGAAAGGAAAAATAATCTGAATTATTTCCTTTTATTAAATATTAGAAAATTTTATTATAGCATCTGAATGAAACTGTAGCTTAACTGAAGGCATGCATAAAACAAATGAAAAGATAGAATTACTTGGGAAAGAAAAGAGATATGCTATTCTAATTTCCACCAATGTAAATGTTAACTTTCTAGAAGGCTGCTTCATCAGTTCATTTTGGAGAAGGAAATTCCCTTTTTTTTCTGTGGAATATCCCATGAAATAATGGTTTCACCATTCTTTCCCATTAACATAACTAACACTGTGATGATTTACATTAAACATGTATACACACAGATTATACACACACAGAGACAAAAATTATATGGGCTGTATAATTTTAATTATGATTTCTAGAGGAGAAGCAGAAGAATCATTTGTTACACGCCCAAAAGGATGTACACATTAACTTGAACAAGGATGCTCTTACCTGCCAATCAACCATTTCTGTTGATGGAGTAGACAGAGGAGTACAGCCGTGTCTTTTACTGGTGGCAGTATCTGGCAGTTCCCTTAAGTTACTTAATCATTTTAGCTTTACCTACACTTGTATTGAATAAATCAGCTTACAGAAAAATTTTATAGTCCTCAGAAATCCAGCCTGCCAAGCTGATCAGTGAATTGGTGAGCTCAGATATATTCTGAACACAGATTGTCTAAGTCCCATTATTCCTGTAGTAGCCAGTGCTGAGGTGAACCACTGTTATAGGAAGAATCCACACCACCCTCTCTAGTGATTTTTGTTATGTTATTGCAAGGGTCTGGCTGTGAGGGAGTCAGATTTTTCATAGCAGCCCCTATGGTGCTGTGGTTTGGATTTGTGAGTATATCAGAGCATAACACACCAGTGTTCTGGCTGTTGCTCAGCAGTGCTTGTGTAACTCAGAGACTTTCTCTTTTTCCCACTCAGAATCCCCAGTGAGTAGGCTAGGAGTATGCAAGCAGTTGGGAGGGTACACCACCAGGACAGCTGACCTGAACTGACCATATCATATATTCCATATCATATATTATTGTGCTTAGCAATAAGAGCTCAGGAAAAGGAGGAGGAAGCAAGGATGTTCATGGTCATGGCATTTGCCTTCCTAGGTGACCATTTGGTATGCTGGGGTCCTGCTTTCTAGGAAGCACCCAGTTGTCTGCCTGCACGTGGGAAGGGGTATAAGGATTCTTCATTTTTCTATGCTTGCACATGCAGCTTTGCTTTGCTTATTAAACTGGGTTTTTTTGTCTTGACCAAGGAGTTTTCTTGCTTTTGCTCTTTTAATTCTCTCCCCTGTCCTTCTGTGGGGGGAGTGAGTGAGCAGCTGGGTGGGTGCACAGTTGCACCCACCACAGCAAGGCAAGTCAGATGTATGGAAATACTTAGGATGGCTATGCTTGCCAGTGACCCTCTACATTTCTGGAATGTGCTTTCATGAGAATGCTCTAAAACACAAGTTATATTCCCAAATCATTATCCTCAGGCATAGGAGCTGATCCACTCTAAACACCACTTCTGGTAATCTTCTGTGATTCAACAGTGCATGGCCTCCAAACACGGTGTCAAACATAACTTTGGGACTGCACTTAAAATGCAGAGACAGGCTTAGAATGACATTTTATGTCGCTACAATAGAATTGAACATATTTACTTTCTCTGAATCCCTTTCATGTCATATACAGTCTAATTAAACATTCTTCATGCAAGCTGTTTATAAATGATTTACAATTTGACCTGGCAAGCTCTATTGCGACCTATCTGTAATGTTAAATTACTTTTCAGTCCTCTTGTTGTTAATAAAGTGATAATAATAATAGTAATAGCAAAAATAATATTCAGAGGAGTATATAGGATTTTTATCTGTAGATCTCTCTGCACTTTCCATGTGTGATAAGAAGCTAATACTGAAGTGCCTTATTTAGTTTCCTATGCTTTATTTTTCTGTGTGATTCATGTACAATAGTTAAATATCTTTCATACTCTAGGAACATAAGTATAACTTGAGTGTTAAAATATAGTAATTAATTCAAGTTACCTGGAAATTACTTTTATTCATTCATATCAAATCCTATTTTTACAAATTCTACTTGTCCTCACTTCAACTACACTCTGTGGGGCTCACAATCCAAGGATTAATACAGGATTATGTACATTTTTTCAGAGTGAAAACTTACATTTAAGGAAGAAACAGTTATGGTGTGAAAGAAATTGAAATAAAATGTACATCTTCAGATTCTGATATACATTTTATTAAGTAGGGGGTTTTTGTTTGTAAAATACTTTGAAAAATAACTGTAATTAGGACTTTTAGATACCCAGGTTTAACACTCAATAATACATACATATTTATATATAAGTAAGTGGGTATATATATATTTGTATACACATGCATAACAGTATACATACATATACATACGTGCATATATGTAATTGTATTCTTTTTTTTCAATGCATTCTATGAGCTATGTGTGTTTTAGTTTCTAATCCAAGGAGATGCTTATACACATGCTTAGCTCTACTGCAAGGTAAGACAATGCTTAAATACAGGCTTAGCTTTGAAGCAGTTATGGATTCACTGATTTCAAACAAAGATATTTTTTTTGAATTTATAAAGATGAAAAAATCTGGTGCTTCTCAGAACGAAATTGTTAATTTCATTCAAGAGACAGTGCAAAGGTCATCAAGTAACCTTACCTTTCTTTTCTGTGAAAATAATTGCTGCTTGTTCTAGTCATAAAAGCATGACATAAAAATATAAAAAGATCTTATACCTTATAGTTATAGCTAGAAAAAATTCCAAGCAAACTTTTTTCACCCTTCAGCCTTAATCCAGATATCTAGTATATGCTAGTATATTTTTAGCTGCTGTTATATATTTCTATATGTATGATGAATTATTGTTACCAGAGTATTTTCTGGATTTCTTACAATTTTCCTTGGAAAACACTGTCCACAGGTGAAAACCACTGAGTTGATAGGAAAAGCTAAATGATTTAAAAATGGTGGATATGTAAGGGAAAAACACTCACATAAGATAAAAGATGGATGGAGATAGTGATATAACACTATTTGTTTGCTTGCTTTACAGACTGGGGAAAACTTTTAACTGTACTTAACATAAAATATGCTAGATATATAAAATATAAAAAGTTATGTGTATGAAAAACAATGCTATATATACTAATACTGACTGCAAACACAGTGCGAATAGTAATTTCTTTCTCCTTGCAATTCAATTAATGTTATGTGTATAAAGACAAAAGAGAACAAACAGCAGACCAGTGCTTGTAAGCAGTCCTTGGCAAGTCAGAAACTTGTTTTATGACTCCATTTCCCTTGACATGTGGTTTGCAAGTC
Organism: Butorides virescens; assembly: GCA_017310255.1. Classification (NCBI taxonomy): domain Eukaryota; kingdom Metazoa; phylum Chordata; class Aves; order Pelecaniformes; family Ardeidae; genus Butorides; species Butorides virescens. The sequence continues at coordinate 29,682 of JADKXX010003371.1, forward strand.
CTTGGGCAGTACTGTACTTCCAGCCTTTTGTGTAAGTGCATAGAGTGAAGCATACAATGGGAGACAGTATGCCTTTCCAGAAAAGCGAATTGCAAAGTTTATCTCAACATTTCACATACAAAGTCCAAAGAAAGTCTGCTCATGATACCAAAGAAATACAGGGAAGTGTAATAAATAATGAATATGTTTTGAAATTATTGAAATTATTTCAGTGAAACACAGATCTCTGGCAAAGTTAAGAAGTAACTCTCCTATGACCTAATCCAGTGTTCAAATACTAGATCATCCATCCTTCCAAATTATACTGTCAGATAAATCCCACAGTTAAGTAAGACTAAGTCTCTGTAAAAAATTCTAAAACTGTAATTATGATATTCTAAAATGCAAAATGGTCCTTTTGTAAAACTCTTTAATATCAACAAAGTCCAAAAATAATATCACATAATTAATTGCAGACAATATATACAATAAAAGTAAATCTGAGTTTCTGATTTTTTTTTTAGTTTGTAAATTATTTACTAAGTCATCAAGCCTTTGCTTCCCTGAGCTCTTTCTATAGACTACCTGACTTTGCAAGGTGGGTTTCTACCCTTAAAACTTCCATCACTTCTCTTCAGCTACTAAAGCTAAAAAATTATTTGCAGTGAGGACTAGTAAATATTTTCTGAATGTAGCTGTCCTTAACACCTGTTGAAGGCCACACTGGTAGTTTCAGTTAGTGCATAAAACTTTTGGACAATGGTTTCTCAAATTATGTTGATTTTAACTTAGTGCCTTCAAAGCTTTGAAAAGATGACAATGCTGCTCTTATCAGTTCTTCCCTTTATTCTCCTTGTTTCTGCTAAGGCATGTTGTAAAGCCTCTCATCCCAGCAGGCTCTGGGGCCTGGGGATTCCTCTGTCCTAGCAGCTGGAGCCCAGCCTGGGGCATCCTGAGACCAGGCTGAGGGACATGGTTGCTGCTTTTTCATTTGCAGGTGCAGCCAGTGGTGAGGCTGTCACGATCCACTATTGGGTTGAACAATTTGGCACAGGTTAAACCCCCTTGCTTTCCAACCGACCTCAGATAATTCTGGGAGGTTGGGGGCAGCTGGGCTTAACTTCTGATTGACTCCAATGTTTTATCGTGACTAGATTCCTTTTACATTCTCGGGAACAGAATTAAGACTCAAAACGGAGTAAAGTGCCAAGTCACTTTCTTCAGCCAACAACAAATGCGCGAGAGAAAAGCAGAGAAAGAGAGGAAAAGTGAGAAAGGGAAAGAGAGGGGGAGAAACAAACAGCACGGGAGTGTTGCAATAGCTACCACCACGGGTCTATGTGCTGTCCATGCGGCCTGAGCGATCCACGCGGTCCGTGCGGCTGGTGCGGCCTGATGTATCTTCGAATCTGGTGGAGGGTAGATGTTTCTGGAAGCTCTCTCATGGTCTCTGCTGGTTCCCCTTTCATAGGGTTGTCTTTTTGCATAGTCAATGACTGTTTTGCATACCCACGCCTCCCACTCGGCAGTGGGGCGCATGCCCAGTACCGTCACTAGAGTCTGCTGGAAAGTTCTAGGGGGTCCGAGCCCCCTCCCCATTGTCAGTCGACTCTGGGCCCCGGGCGCATGAGCAGAGGACGTGTACTCCAAGATAACAGGACACACATTCCTGTGGGGTGGGACTTAATGGGATGAAAATGCCCCACTCGATGCCGTGGTGATTAGGCCATTCCGGTGGGGTGGGACTCCATGGGCTGAAACTGGTGATTAAACTGCCCCACTCAGTTGCCGTGGTGATTAAGCTTTGGTAGTTAAGCTTGCCTGTCACCAACGTTGAGACAAGTTTCTAGTCCCTTACAGAGGCTAAGTGCGTACATGAGGCACACACGCAGAGGACACTGACCTGATCGGCTACACCGACTACCACACACAGGGCATTGCCCTGGGGCACTTGTATCACCAGCACTCATGGAAAACACAAGCACAGACAGCCAAGTCCCCTTCCTTCTCTTCGGCTGGTAGAGTCTGAAGCACACTACTGAAAGCACACCCTTGACACTCTCTAGGTTCACAAGAGCATGCACAATCATGGATTCCCTGGTCCATCTGACACCCCGCCTGGATCCTGAGTCCATCTTACCTGCTCCAGAGGTCTCCTACTCACCAACTGGTCCAGCCTGGTTTTTGCTAACAAACACTCATGCACTGAGACACCCAACTTACAGGCACCCCTCACTCACATTTCTCCCCAAATACCCACACAGGCCCTCTACCTGCCTGATAACCCTGCCCAGACATGGGGCATCCTCCTGAATGCTGGCTCCAGTTTGATATTCCCTAGCAAACAGATGCAAACACTCCCAATTGTCTCATAGGCACCCTGGGGTGCATCACCCACCCCAGAGAAAGGTTCTCCCCCTACATGCTGGCTAGTTCAGCTTGGAGTTTTGTAACAAATTAAACACGCATCCCCTACATACATTAGTTTAGGATAAAATGAGTAAAATACAAACACCCCATTGGTGACAACACACAAGCATGTTGATGTGCGGAAAACAGACTCCACAATCTGTAAGATTGTAAAGTAGGTATGTTTATTCAGCGCTGGGCAGCACGGGGGGTAATCCCACCAAAGTCGTGCGCACCGCAACACGGCAGCTCGTATGTTTATATGTAGCAAAGTGTTACATATACATGAAGTTTCCCAATACGCCTATACATAGGCATAACCTGTCCCCGCTTCATATTAAAATTAGTTTCAAGAGGTCATTTCCATAAGTCCCTCCCAGCTGCGCATGCTCAGTGATTTGAGTCAGTGGTCTTCTTCACCTTGTCCTTTTCGTGAACTCCAGCTTCTGCCCCCCTTATTCCACTGTCAGAACAACACAGCCGGTACCAACCGGCTCCCCATCCTTGGCTATCCTCATATCGACAAAGTGCCAGACGCTTTGTCCTCCTACAGGCCTTCCAAGGCCTACAACAAAGATGGGCCATCTACTAATCTCTCCTCTTCCACATTCCCTGCAGTGTTAGTTTCTTATCTGTAGTTTACTTCATATGATTAGTAAGTTAATCTAAAACACAATGCTAGCAATTTAAGATGGATCTACAGTCGGCTTCACAAAGGTCCTTTTGTTAACCCTTTAGCCTCTCTACAATGTGGTCCCACAACCATTAGCACAGATCCACCAACCCTGTCATGCCTGGTCTGACTCCAGTTACTGGCACTGAATTCACTCTCTTGGTCCCTCCAGTTGCAAAACACTCCCTACTAAGTTTTTCCCAGTCCCACAAATATCTGTAAAATTTGTGATCATTCTGTTTCCCCTTCTCATTGGTTACAAATTCAAGGCTGACCCTCTCTAAAGGTATGCCTGGAGTTTCTTAACAGCCCATCAATTAGTTGCTGAAGAGTATTGGTCTTTGTTATTATTCGTTTTATCACTTGTCTATCAGGTGTGTGTCTCCCTGTGTTTTGTTTATCACTTACTCTGTTGCTTACAACTCCCTTTGAACTGAAAAGGTCCTTTATCTGATAACCTTGGTGAAGCAGGTGTTCTCACAGTTGTCCTGGTTTCAGCTGGGATGGAGTTAATTTTCTTCCTAGTAGCTGGCAAGTGCTGTGGTTTGAGTTTAGGATGAGAAGAATGTTGATAACACACTGATGGTTTAGTTATGCTAAGTAGTTCTTACACCAGTCAAGGACTTTTTCAGCTTCCCATGCTCTGCCAGGGGCACAAGAAGCTGGGGGTGATCGTGTGGGGCATGCATAGCTAAGACAGCTGACCCTAACTGGTCAAGGGGTTATTCATAGAATCATAGAATCATAGAATGTTTTGGGTTGGAAGGGACCACTAGAGGTCATCGAGTCCAACCCCCCTGCAGTCAGCAGGGACACTGCTAACTAGATCAGGCTGCTCAGCCTGATCATTCCATACCATATGATATAATGCTCAGTATATAAGCTGGGGGGAGTTAGGTGGGGAGTAGCAATTGCTACTTGGGGCTCAGGGTTGGGATGGGCATTGGTCAGTGGGTGGTGAGCAATTGCATTGTGCATCACTTCTTTTGTATACTCTGTTATTATTAGTAGTATTATCAGTATTATTTTTCTCTGCTGTTTTATTAAATGGTCTTTATCTCAGCCCACAAGTTTTACTTTTTTTCCAATTGTCTCCCTCATCCCACTGGGGAGGGGGCGAGTGAGCGAGCGGCTGTGTGGTGTTCAGCTGCCTGCCAGGTTAAACCACAACAATGGTCCACCTGTCTTTACATCTTCCATAGCTGACAATGAGTCCTGGACACACGTGAGGAGACAAAAGAGTGCAAAAGAGATTGGTGCTAGAAATACTTTTCCTTTACTGATCCAATGTGTTATCATGGTGCAAGACTCACCTGAAAAGAAGGCTGTTCTGAAAAGGGACGTGCTCCATATTCAGTTTTCAACTTTCCCCACAGCAGCTGCTTAAGGGAAGAGTCTAAGAAGTAGGAAGATATACAGTGATCCATCTTTTCTTATTTATTCCCAGATTCCAGCAACCAGACAGTCAGTTTATCATTTTTAGTAGCCTTTTTTTCATAGCATACAAGCTACAATTTGGGCTTGCCAGTGTTTTGTGGACAGCATATTTACTAGTCACATGCTTTCCCAAGAAGCCAAAAGTTTATGGATTTCTCAGCAGCTTAATCATGATTAGCTGTCAATTAATTGCATGCTTATCTGCCCATGCAGAGTACCTGCGTATTGAATTTTGCATTTTTGTTCACTTTTATCTGTTTTCAGAACAATGTATGCTATAGCTGTCACAAGAATTTAACAAACTCCAAACCATCATTTACTCTCTACATTTTATTTTAATGCCAGTATCCTCTTTTTCCATTCTACACTTTCATCTACTGATTTTCCATTAATAAATCCAGGTTTAACATGAGTTTATTTACATTCTACTTTCATTGCCGCCTTCAGTAATTCACTGTATATATTTATTGCTCTCTGTGTGAAGTACAAAGTAATTTAATCTTGATTTCTGATTTTAATGTTAGGTCTCCTGGTTTTAGAATCTTTTACCACATTGCTGTTTAATAAGTACTGTAGAAGACTGACTGAACCAAAAGTATACTTCTTTACACTTATGCACTTGCAGTGCTTTCAGTAGAGCCTCACTGGCATGGTACTGAAGTAACGAACAGAGATGAGAATCGTGCCCTGGATTCTTAAAGGAACTTCATTGAATGAACCTTATTCTAGAAGTTTTGACAAAATCATCAGTTTATTTATTGTATATTTTCCAGTACTTTGGCTCACTTAAGTAATCTTTCTATACAGCAATCAGAATTATATTTTTTCATATAAAATTAAAGTGGCATTACTTAATTTCATAGAATGGTTTGGGTTGGAAGCGACCTTCCATTAGACCAAGTTGCTCAAAGCCCCACGCAACCTGGCCTTGAACACTTCGAGGGATGGGGCATCCACAACTTCTCTAGGCAACCTGTTCCAGTGCCTCACCGCTGTGAAGTGAAGAATTTCTTCCTTATATCTGAATCTCTTTTCTCTTTCTGTTTAAAGCCATTACCCCTTGTCCTATTACTACATGCCCTAGTAAAATGTCACTGTCCAGCTTTCTTGTAGGACCCCCTTCAGGTACGGGAAGGCTGCCCTACAGTCTCCGCACAGACTTCTCTTTCCCAAGCTGAACAACCCCAACTGTCTCAGCTTGTCTTCATAGGAGAGCTGCTCCAGCCATCATCTTTGTGGCCCTCCTCTGGACTCATTCCAGCAGGTCCATGTCCTTCTCATGTTGGGGCTCCAGACCTGAATGCAGTACTCCAAGTGGAGTCTCAGGAAGGCAGAATAGAAGGGCAGAATCCTCATTATGCTGCTTTTGATGCAGCTCAGGACACAGTCAGCTTTCTGGGCTACAAAGTTCACATTGCCGGGTCATATCACCTCCTTATTTTCTATATGCCTTAGCATAATTTCCAGGAGGATCTGCTCCATGATCTTGCCAGGCACAGAGGTGAGACTGACTCACCTGTAGTTCCCTGGGTCTTCCTTTTTTCCCTTTTTAAAAATGGGGGTTATGTTTCCCCCTTTTCCAGTCAGTGGGAACTTCAGACTGCCACGACTTCTCAAATATGATGGATAGTAGCTTAGCAGCTTCATCTGCCAGTTCCCTCAGGACCTGCAGATGCATCTCATCAGGCTCCATGGACTTGTGCACCTACAGGTTCCTTAGCTGGTCTCAAACCTGATCTTCTCCTACAGTGGGCAGTTCTTCATTCTCTCTGTCCCTGCTTTTGTCTGCGACTTGGGCAGTGTGGCTTGAGCACTTGCCAGTGAAGGCTGAGGCAAAAAAATCAAGTACCTCAGCCTTCTGCGTATCACGGGTAACCAGGTCTCCCATTTGCTTCCAGAGAGGGCTCACATTTTTCCTACTCTTCCTTTTATCAGTGACGTACCTATAGAAGCTTTTCTTGTTGCCTGGCCAGATTTAATTCTATCAGGGCTTTAGCTTTTCTAACCTGATCCTTGTCTGCTTGGACAATTTCTCTGTATTCCTCCCAGGCTACCCGTCCTTGCTTCCACCTTCTGTAGGATTTTAGTTTTCTAATTTCCTAACAAACTTTTCAAAACTGAAATCTTTTTAATGTTTAATATAACTGTGAGCTCTTAGCTCACAAATTCCACCTTCACTGGTTTCCTAGGATACCAACAGACAAGCACAAACAGCAAGAAACGCAGAAAAACAAGGTAGAAAGCCTGCAGCACTTCCACTTTTTTGAATCCTTTCAAACTCTGCATTCTCACAAACATATCAATGTTAAGAGCATGATAAACCTTAAACAAAACAGCTGGTGATGGGCTTAAACTGTAACTCATATCTGTGTCATCTGTAAAGGTAGACAAAGTTCTCTTGAGAATTCTGAAGAGAACAATTGAAACAAAGAATAAGAGCTTTTGCACACACTGCATCATGACTTTGGAAGAATGAAGCAGGAACAGCTTAATCAACACCGATTTCAGGGCACTGCTTTAATAACGATTGAAATAAATGGGGATATATTAACTGACTCCAGCTACTAAAGTGGTAGCCAACAAGTAAAAGGCAATTACAGAATGCATTATGGATACTTGATGGGGCACATTTTAAAAGAAAAAAAAAAAGCATTTTCAGCCAAAAGCAAAGTTGACATTAATCTCTCACCCCACAAATGTCACACTGCACAAATACACATATACAGATGTGCACAGAAATTTAGACAATAGCTGCATAATTTTGGAAGAAGAAGTGGAACTTCAAAAAAATTTATTAAGGAGCCAGGGTGAACAAGTCACAGTTATAAAGTTGGAGTGCAATGATAGATCAAGAAAAGAGAAAGAAAGCTTTCAACATATAAACCTGGCACACTTAGATAAAGATAATGGTGATACCAATGCTGGAATGTTTTATTCAATTTTGTTATCCTCTTTTTTTTTTAAAAAAAGATAGCAACCTAGAAAGAAATGTAGAAAAGAAACCCTAAAATAACTCAGGAGCTAGAAAAAAATCTACACAGCAAGAAACTAAATGTACTTAGTCTTTGTAGTTAATTCAAAGGAAACCAAGTGAAGACCAAAAGGTGAGGTGACCTGATTACGATGTATATAAAAGCCATCATGGGAAGGAAGTACTGTATACTTAAACAGGAAGGTGTAGCAATAACCAAAAGCAGAAAACTGAAGTTTGGCAAATTAAAGTAGGGAATAAGGCAAAAAATGTTACTAACAGAAAGCACGATCAATGATTGAAACCTGATCATAAAGAAAGTGGTGGCATTTAGTCTCACCTCTCCTCAGATCAAGATTTATGGGATATCATTCTGGTTCATATTTATTTTTCTGTTTGACTGTAACATAAGTGAAATTCAGGAACAGTGACATATAAGATCATTAGATAAGTTTTTTGTTCTTCCAGGGCTGAATGCAACAAATCTCTGACTTAATGGAGATCCGACTGTACTTACACCCCTGTAACAATATTAGTAATTTTGATGGTAGTTCAATTTAAGAAACTTGAACCATACTTCTTAAATATATTTACAAATACTCTCAGTGTTTCATTTTTATTGTAAAGCTAGTTCCTTGTTACCAGGTTGCTGGAGTACTCATAATGCAGGAAATAACATTGATCAAAGGTAGGGTGGCTTTCCAAAAATGGGAACTGTGAGTGAAATTCTGGCATAAGGAATTTAATCAATATTGCGATGTTGATTTAATTAGACCAGCATTTTCCCCATCGTCTGGTAGGTAGACAGAACTAAGTTGAGAAAAGACTGTATGAGAGAAGGGAACAAAAACTAAGCACCTCATCTACCTGTCTTTTAAATACCTCCAGGGATGGGAGCCCTGATAACCCTTTCTGTGCAGAAATTTTTCCTAATGTCCAATCTAAACCTCCCCTGGCACAACCTGAGACCATTTCTCCTCGTTCTATTGCCCATTACCTGGGAGAAGACACCAACACCCACCTCACTACAACCTCCTTTCAGGCAGTTGTAGAGGGTAATAAGGTCTCCCCTCAGGCTCTTCTTCTCCAGGCTAAACAACCCCAGTTCCCTCAGCCCCTCCTCATAAGACCTGTGCTCCAGACCCCTCACCAGCTTTGTTGCCCTACTCTATATAAACTCCAGTACCTCAGTGTCCCTTTTGTAGTGAGGGTCCCAAAACTGAACACAATATTCGAGGTGCAGCCTCACTGAGTATGGGGGAAGGGTGACTTCCCTGGTTCTGCTGGCCACACTATTTCTGATACAAGCCAGGATGCTATTGGCCCTCTTGGCCACCTGGGCACATTGCTGGCTCAGACTGAGTTGGCTGTTGACCAGTACCCCCAAGTCTTTTTCCGCCAGGCTACTTTCCAGCCACTCTTCCCTGAGCCTGTAGTGGGGGTGTTGTGACCAAAGTGCAGGACCCAACATGTGGCCTTGTTGAACCTCATGACCCTTCCTACCCTCAAGCAGATCATCACTTCCACCCAGCTTAGTGTCATCTGCAAACTTGCTGAGGGTGCACTTGATCCCCTTCTCCAGGTCATTGCTAAAGATGTTAAACAGGACTGGCCCCAATACTGAGCCCTGGGGAACACCACTTGTGTCCAGCCACCAACTGGATTTAACTCCATTCACCACCACCCTTTGGGCCCAGCCATCCAGCCAGTTTTTTACCCAGCAAAGAGTACACCTGTTCATGTCATGGGCATCCAGGTGCTGAAGCAGAGTGCTGTGGGAAATGGTGTCAAAGGTCCCATCAATCACTGCTCTGGGTGACCTGTTCCAGTATCTCACCACTCACATCATAAAAAATTTATTCCCTTCTATCCAAACTAAATCTAGCATCTTCTAGTTTAATCCTGTAATATTTCCTATCACCACAGAACCTAGTAGTCTTTCTAGTCTTTCTCCATCTTTCTTATAAGCCCCCTCTAAGTATTGAAAGGACACAACAAGGTTTCCCCAAGACTTCTCTTCTCCAGGCTGAATGACCCCAACTTCCTAAACCTTTCTTCACAAGGGACATGTTCCATCCCCCTGTTAATTTTCATTGCCCTCATCTGGACCTGCTGTAACTGTTCCATATCTTGCTTGTGCTGAGGGCCCCAGAGCTGGATGCACTACTCCAGGTAGGGACTCATGAGAGTGGAGTAGAGGGGGAGAATCACCTTTGTGCTCATTTTGGCTGGGAGATAGTTAATTTTCTTCATAGTAACTAGTATGGGGCTTTGTGAACAAAACTGTTGATAGTACAGGGATGTTTTAGCTATTGCTGAGTAGTACTTACACAGAGTCCAAGGTCTTTTCTATTTCTCACACCACCCCACCAGCGAGGAGGCTGGGGTTGCACAAGAAGCTGGGACAGCTGACCCCAACAGACCAAAGGGATATACCAAACCATATGACGTCATGCTCAGCTTATCAAGCTGGAGGAAGAAGAAGGAAGGGAGGAAGTTCAGAGTGATGGCATTTGTCTTCCCAAGTAACTGTTATGCATGATGGAGCCCTGCTTTCCTGGAGATGGCTGAACACCTGCCTGCCCATGGGAAGAAGTGAATGAATTCCTTGGTTTGCTTTGCTTGTGTGCATGGCTTTTTCTTTAGTTATTAAACTGTCTTTATCTGAACCCATGAGTTTTCTCACTTTTACCCTTCTGACTCTCTTCCCCATCCCACTGACGGGGAGTGAGCGAGAGGCTGTGTGGTGCTTAGTCGCCAGCTGGAGTTAAATGATGACAAAGGTATTTTCAGTTAGGGCACTTGTAATCTGATTTCCTACGTATAATACCTTTGGGAATCTCTTTAATCCAAGGAAACCTGGGCAAATGAGAGACAGAAGAAAAAAGCTAACAACTGGGTTTCACTTAAAAGAACAAGTCCCATTGTGTTATCATTGAATAATATGAAGATAGTCAAGATCAGATTCTCCTTTCTGATCATTACTGCACTATCATCTCAGTGTCATTTATTATCTGAACTGTTTTTTAAATGCATAACATCTATGCCTTTTGGTAGCAGCTGGAGTTTCAACAGGAAATTTACTGCAGGCTGGACCCAGATGGATAAGAATCAAGTTAAATGGCCTGGAAGCTTGACTTATATGAACACTTATGTTGTCACTGTAATTTCAAAGATATATTTTTGTGTTTCAAAACAACTGACAGCTTTGCACTGTGGTACAAGCCACTCTACTTTTGACTGGCACTTAGTAAACCTAAAGATGGCTGTGCAGTCTTTTGTTTTGCTTACAAAAAGTTTTTGTTTCCAGTTGATTGGTTGATGGGACTTGAAAAAAATAACTATTTTTTCCTGTGAGTTGCCAACTCTTTTTATTCATACTAAGGAGTGTTCAAAATCCTCACTACTGATTATCTCTCTCAGGAATAAGTAGCTTTCTCTGATACTAAAATAAGATTAAATAAACATTTTCAGAATCAGATTTCATTTATCAGATGTGCTTAATGGCCATTCATAGCAAAAGATTTTCAGGGTATTTCCATTACAATCTCCCCCCAGTACCTTTCGACCAAACCATTGGGTTTAACATTGCAATGAACTCCCCTTGACCCTGCTCCAGCTTGGACTTATCCACAGACTGCAGTCCCTGAGGGTTGTTCCTGCTCCAAGTGGAGCCATATCTATGAGCCACAGTCTTTCCAGGGATGTACCTTCTGTGGCATGGACTTATCCATAACGACAGTTGCTTTGAAGTGCATCTGTTCCAGTGTGGCCTTCTCCATGGGCCACAACACTTTAAGAGATAGGCCTGCTACAGCATGGCCTTACTCACAGCCACAGTCTGTTCAGAAGGAAATTTGCTCCAACATGGCCTTACCTTGGCTGCAGTACCTCCAGGGGAGTACCTGCTCTGTCATGGTCTTTTCCATGGCCACACATTTTGAGGTGCTCCAGCATGACCTCATGCACAGCCACCGATGCTTCAAGGTGTACCTGATGCAGCATGGACTTATTCACAGCCACAGATGCTCTGAGGCATACCTTCTCCAGCATGGACTCATACTCAGGCCACAATCCCTTCAGAGGTACACCTGCTGTGGCACAGATATAACCATGGCCACAGACACCTCAAGATGTACGTGCTCTGACATGGGCTTATCAATGGCCACAGATGCTTCTGGGTGTCCTGCTCCCATGAGGACTCACCCATATGGCACAGCCCCTTTGACTCAAGTTCACACTGGAGTTCCAGCCTATCCAGTACAGCAGCACAGGAACAGCAGCAATGACCAGGCCATCTGCCAGCCTGGGCACATGGCCATGGTTGCTATCAAAATGTTCCCAGGCACAGCAGAGTAAGATGATAAGCAGTACAGCAGTACAGCAAGCAGCAAAAGAAAAAAAAACCAGCCAATTGTTAGTTGAGATAAAACCAGTTTAATAGGTAAAGCAAAAGCTGTGCACGCATGTTGTGGTTTAACCACAGCCAGCAACTATGTACCACACAGCCACTCTCTCACTCTCCATACTCTGGTGGGGTGAGGGAGAGAATTGGAAAAAAAAGTAAAACCCATGGGGTTGAGATAAAGACAGTTTAATAAAACAGCAAAGGAAGATATTATAATAATAATGATAACAATGATAATGATAATAATAACAATAACAACAACAACAACAATAATGATAACAATGATAATGACAATAATAATAACAATAACAATAATAACGATAATAATAAATAATAATAAATATACAAAGCTACAAAGCAAGTGACGCACAATGCAATTGCTCTGTCCCGCTGACCAATGCCCATCCCAATCCTGAGCCCCAAGTAGCAATTGTTGTTCCCCACCCAGCTACCCCTAGCTTATATACTGAGCATGACGTCATATGGTCTGGAATAGCCCTTTGGCCAGCTGGGGTCAGCTGTCCTGGCTGTGCCCCCTCCCAGCTTCTGGTGCCCCTGGCAGAGCAGGGGAAGCTGAAAAAGTCCTTGACTGGTGTAAGCACTACTTGGCATCAGCGTGTTATCAACATTCTTCTCATGCTAAATGCAAACCACAGCACTATGCCAGCTACTAGGAAGAAAGTTAACTCCAACCTAGCTGAAACCAGGGCAGCACAAGCAAAGCAAAGCAAAGAATTTATTCACCACTTCCCATTGACAGCCATGCCCTGGAAAGCAGGGCTCCATTGTGCATAATGGTTACCAGGTAAACTATCCCAACCAAAACCAGGACAACCTTACATGTCTGAAATCTAAGTGCAATATATAAGTGTGCATGTATGTCACTCACTATGCTTTTGCGTTTAAGATGTCAGATCAGTTTCAGCTATATAGATATTTCTATATATTTTCTAATATTGAACGGATAGTTTGGATTTTATCATCTCTAATACAGAGCTACAATTTATAATACATGAAAAGAATACAGTTGTGAGATACAGTACTATCTAATTACATTTCCAGTTTCAGGAATTACGGCATAACATTAGGTAGTGGCTAACATGATAAAAAAAGAAACAATTTCACATTTATATTAATTTCTAGATGTTGGAAATAATACTATTATGTCTATATATGAAATGTTATTGTTGATATGCATGATTGCCAGAAATAACATTTTTAGATAGAGAAAAAATACTTATACAATACTGTAAGTAGTTTTGAACATGTGAGTCTTGCTTCTGTCTCATGATAACTATATAAAGCAGATATGATTTCTAAGCATTAGGAAACAGGAAAAACTTCCATAGTAAATATTTCTTTTTAAATTCCATAGAATATAGGCTAATCAGACAGAGTGTATATGTTTTGTGTGTATAATTGTGAAGGACATATATACATATTTATTTAAATTAGCTTTTCATTAACTGTCTCCATTATTGAAACTTCTGTTCAAGTTTAGTTAACTTCTTTTCCAGCAATATGAATGAAGGGATTTGGTTATATTTACTTTAACTGTGAGTTTTTTTCCAGGATTTATATGTTTTGAATTTTATTTGCAGCTAAATTTGGCAGCCTTTTACAATTACCTGAGAATTGAATAAAAATATGTGGATTACATTATGTTGGGAAATTATCATGCCCACACAGTTTTAATAGTAAAGAAAAAAAAAAGGATTAATATTGTAGCTGGTCAGTCTTATCTCTATTGCTGTCCCTTTCTTTCCTGATGCAGCATTGTGCAAAAGGAATCAGAAGGAAACAACATATTCTGCACACATTAAATTTGTAGTGTTTATCCCTGTAACCTCAAGGGAAAAAAGAGTCATCAATAACTTTGCTCAAAAGGGATATGGATAAGCACATCACATGTGAGAGGAGCTAAAGTAGTTCCCGTAAAAGATGAATAAATGATCTCAGGTAGTTCATATTAAAATCTTGCAGTTTAAAATATTTTTAAATGTCTTTGTATCATACTTTGATTACAGTATGTAAGCCATACATACATCACAACCACAGTGGAATACATCAGAAACTTGTCAGCTGTTGATGTATACATAAGGAACATGACTTTTCTTTTTTTTTCCCGCTTGTCTCAACAAGTAGAAGATTTTCTTGAGGCATTCCTAGTTACTGCTAAGTGTAATAACATGTTTAAAGTTAATCCTATACTTCAACATTTTGCTAGGACAGTGGTGTAAAAACTCAAGCTTCTTTTAAACAGACTGTTTTCCATGAGTACATGTTTCATTTGGCACAACATTCACATTTGGAAGTGAATGATGAAGAGGATTACAGGAAAAGGACACAGGACCTGGAGGGCTAAAGAATTTGAAATCTGCCTTCTGCCATAGGGTTTTTACGTGATGCCAAGGAATATTTTAACCAAACATTTCATAGCTGGTCACTAACTGCATATTTTTCTGTCTTTTGGGCACCCAATTAAATACCTTGGACCTGGCAGTGAAAGAAAGTAAATTGAATGTTAGGACTGATTAGAAAAGTAAGATGCAAATCGGAGAGTGAGAACAGCATTTTATTTGCTAAACCAGTCTAATGTGGATATTCATTTAAAATACTATTTGCCCCTGTTCATCTCATTCTACTACAAAAGATGTAATAGGACTGGAAGAGATTCAAAGAAAGATAAAAATGACGACCAAAGTTGTGGAAAAGCTTCTGAGCAGAAACTCTTTGAAGGTTAGAGAAGAAACACCTTAGAAGCAATATGATGTTGTCTGTCAAATAATAAAAAGAATAAATAACAAGTAATTGTTAATTGATTTAGAAATAGAGAAATAACAAACCTAGCTGAAATCAAGATGTGGAATTGTACAATGAAACTACTTTGTACAAAATGCAGTGTCTATGGAAATTTAAATTGGATTCAAAATTGCTATATACTCAGAAAACTTCATCAAAGGGAGCTAATTAAAAAGGATATCACATCCAACTCAAAACATCCTGGGCCCCAAATCAGGAAGTTAGGTGATATTTCAGGTATGCTTGTACACTTCTTACACACTAACATAGACAGTCAGTGCTGTTCAGTGACAGGCAGAACACCAGACTAGAGAAACTTTGACTTCTAGCGAAAGGCTACTATGACCAATTTTTAAAAATATCTGCACAAATTCTGAGTTCTTACAGTAGCAACTGAATCTTTCAGAGCTTGCCTTCAGACATACATTTTCAGACTGAACACTGAATACTCTGAAAGCATCGGGTTCTACTCACCTTAAGCTGGATGTCCAAAATTAAAGGAAATTAGTCAACTTGAAATATCTAGGTTGGATCTGTTAAAGGCACCACCACTCAGGAGATCATGGTGTTAAGCCAGCAAGACCTCTGTTTTTAATGGAATGTGTATCCCTGTAAAATATGTGAGTAAAATTACATACCTGAGGACATAATTAACAGAAATTCAGAGCAACAGATGAGGAGCTGTCAAGTAGAAATGCTACAGGATTGAGCATGTCTTCAGGAAAGAGAAAAAGCATGACAGCTCGGGGCTGTTGGTTCCTGCCCCAGGGATGATGTAGGAGTGCAAAGCTCCAGCCTTATCTCTGATTTTGTCTCCTGCATTGCTGTTGCAGGTAGCTTGTCTCCAGTCCTTTTTCCTGGATGGACCCCTTTGTTCCCATATTTGATTCTCACCTATGAAGTCTGTCCAGCAACACTTTTGGCCTCTACATTTACTTATAATGACTTAGTAACTATGGTTCTTAATCCAGTTGTTCAAGGCCTGAACCTAGATCTCAATGCAGGCTGAAACTAATAATTGAGAAGTCAGGAAAAAAAATATGAAAATAATAGGCTGGTTACGCATTTATAAATGTTGTCTCTTAAACACCTTTCTGACAGTTGCTTGTATGAGATCTGCTCTGAGCTGAAATAGTTGGCAATCTTTCAACAGCAGAACACCAACTATTGAGACTCTAGAAAATGTAACTCAATATTTTTCAGTTGTTTTTGATCTTGTTTCACTTACTGTCTAAACAGTGTCAGAGCAAAAAATGTTAAATCCATCTTTATTCTATTTATGCTTTGAGAACTAGCCTGTTAGAATCCATACCAGATAACTGCATTCCAGATGACTTCATAACTGTCAATACAGAAACGGGTGTATGTGTGAACCTATCTGTGTAATTTTAGTCAGCTTCACTGGAAAACTTGGTTGAATTAATTTGTTCCTTTGCAAAACCCTTTAGTTTATAGTAGTTGTTGTAACTTGGTCTGAATTATAAAGAAAAACTCCTCTGATTCTGGTGACAAAAAAAAACAACATTCATATTTTAAATAATAATAGGAAATATGGTCAGAGGATTCAAATCTGGGAGAGGAGTGATAAACATGGAATAATGATGTTTACAAATAAATCATTATAGACTGATACTTAAAAAAAAACACCACAAGAGATATTTAAAGGTTACATGATGCCAAAATAAAAGTACCTACACTGATCCCCTGCATCCACTTTAATCATAATTACCATTATCTATTGTCCTATTCCAGCTTCCTTTTCCCCCATCTTAAAAAGTCTTTTAGAGATGAACCAAAAAATCTAACCAAAGTTTCCTCAAAAGAATTTGATATGGTATTTGTAATCTGCTTATAATTATGCATCTTTTAATGTATCAGATCAATACTTAAAGGTGAAATGAACTTCTACTAAAACTCATACTCTCTGTGGTTGACAACAGCTTCATGGAATTACTTTCTGGCTATCACTTTGTGATTTGGAAATTTGCCCCTAACTCCAGTAGAAATTTCTGCTCTCATCAGTCTTCAAGGACAGTCTGTATACATTGTACAGTCATACACTAACAGGAGACTGTCAAGTATTTTAAGAATGAGTTCTGTATATTTTTTCACTTACTGTTAGAGTATATTCCTAGGCTCTTAAAACAAACTTCTTGCTACCAATTTAGTGCTTTTTTTTTTTTTTCTTTTAATGTAACAACATATAAATGTCTCCCACAGTTCCAGCTATACAGGTCTGGAAACAGTATTGGTAATTGACTTCTCTTGCTGGGTCTACACTTGAATGTTCAATGAACATTCTGCTAATGAACTTTGACAGGTTCCCTCTCAATATTGACTATGTTTTGGAAATTATTTGCTAACTAGTGACAACAGAATTTTACAGTTAAAAAACTTATATTTAAGACTGTAAAAACCCAACAACAAATATATAGAATTTTAGGTCTAAATTCTTCCTAGACTTCTCTATTTATTTAAGGTTCAACACTAAGAAGCTTTTTCTTGTTATTAGTCTCAAGGCATAAGTGTAATGTTGTCTGCAAATTACGTAAGTATACAGGTCCATAACTTTCAAAGTACTTGCACGAGGTTTCATTGAAAAATTTCTATGAATACAAGAAATTATTTATTCTATACTTTTCAATACATTGGACCTACTGAAAAATCTGGCTTCTTTAGTACTGAATGAAATGAAAGTTTTGTCATTTGATATCCCTGCAAGTTGGAGACTTAAGTTTGTTACTTTGTGAGCGTGACTTTCACAGTTTTAGAGTTTCATATTTAAGTAAATAAGTATGCTTCTTTGTTTACTAAAGCCTGATTTAATGCCTACTGAATTTTGGGGATACTTATATTCTGATAGGGTCAGGAATCTAATAGAAATCACTGTCTGTGTTGTATCACAAAAAAAACACCGGTCCAGCCTGAAGAATTCACAGTATAATATTAAATAAGATGGAGCATGCAGGTGAAACAGAAGCTTTAAAGGAGAGTAGATGGGAGGAATGACAAAAAAAATATAATCAGCATGAATAATTTAATCCACCACTATGGATTTGTACAATTAAGTCTTCCTTTCTGTAGCTGCTCTTCGGCTTAATTTTCAACGGCCAATTGATTTATTTATAACAGGAGATGGTTATATTAAGGAGTGTCAAATCTAAAGGCAGCAACAATGAAAAGAGGGAATTAAATTAATGGTTGTAGTCACGTCTGCATGACATAATATTTCAAAATCAACCCGAACAATAGAAATACAAGGATTGTAGTGTGACATACCATAATTTATCTTAACAAGTAGCTAAAAATTGAGCAAATTTGGCAGGAGAGAAAAAGGACAGTCACAACATTACTGGCAGGTCCACAGCAGGTCTGCTTAAAGTGAACATTGTTCATTTGCACCAAATAACCCTGTAACTATTTTGTAGTTGTTAAAAGGTAACTTCATAGAATCATAGAATAGAATCATAGAATCACTTTGGTTGGAAAACACCTTTAAGATCATCGAGTCCAACCTTAAACCTAACCCTGCCATTCCACCTCTAAACCATGTCCCTAACTTCAGGTAATGACACAAGTTGCGAGTGACACAATTGTTTTTAAATTACTAGAATTAAGATCAGCTGTCTTGCAGGGTTTTAGATGCAATGATATGTCATTTTTTCAAGAGAGAAAAATAGTATGTAATATAGCCTATCATCACATATTTATTATTTTAAAAGATCTTTGTCATGTCAAGGTTCTTTATTACAGTTCAGAGTGAAACCTTTCCTTTTTTGTCAGGACTGGAATCAGATAATATTTACACTTTACATTCAAGGTTATCTGTTCTTACTGTTCATATAACTGTTGTAATTAACATAGATGTTGCAGTCAGGTACTGACTGATCTGATAGTTTAAAGATAGGATGGTGATGTCAAGATTGCAGTCCTTTGACATGCTCACTGCTCCTGGTGCAAAGGAGCTGCTCTTCAGTGTGGCTGTGTTTTTTATTTTATTTTTCTAATTGTGGGTTTTTTTGGTTTGCATTTTCTTTTTTTTTTTGTTATAAACCATCTTTCATAGTCTACCATCTTAATTGCTCTAGGCAGAAGTGTGGTGCTTAATTACAAAGTGTCATAAATTCATATGCCATTTGTAACTTTAATAGTAAATTGTCAGTGAGATTTGTTCTGCCAGCACTAGGGCTGTGGAACATTGAAAGCAAAATTTCACAAGTTAATGGCCTGCCCTTTTCTGACAGCACACCAAGCTTTCACACTATTAACTAACACTTTGCTTCACTCAACCACTGAACTGTTGACAAGAGCACTTTAGCAAGTCTGAACAGCAGAAAAAAAATCAAGTAAATCAAAAGCCAGTTTGGAATGAGGCAGAAAAACAGAGAAAAAAGATGAATCAAAGCAAAAAAATTAACAAGCAAAACAAAACAACTTGATATGCTTTAATAACCCTTATCAATAGTCCATCAATACAATGAATACTATCTGTTATAAATGTTTAATTTTTGAAAAGTTTTTTTTCTCAATACCAAGGAAACATTATCAAATAGGCCTGAATTATTTCATAGTGGTTTACAGTTTTGATTCTACATAGATGAGATGATAGTGCTTATTTTATTGTACTAGTTTTTAAACGTGAAGAAGCTCCAAAATTTTTCCTGTGAAGATAAATAAATTCCACACAAATTACACACAATGGAAATATTGATTATCATAGGGATTGCAGAAAGAGAACTTTTAAGAGCATGAAAGAAACATTAACATTTTCATTAATCAATAAAATCATATGTTTAGATGCAATCATGAAAACATGTTTTTGCACGCACAATAGTTACTGACACATAGACTAGAGCTCTTTAGTTTGAGACAATCCATCTACAATTGTATGTAGGTGTATAATTATCTGTTAAATATATGCACACATACATATTTGTTTGCTCATAACTTACTCATATACAATGACAGATCATTGAGAAAATTGTGTGCGCTATTTTCTCAAGAAAATTATTGGAAGTAAATTAAACCTAATTCTTGTCCAGCAGTGGAAGCAACATAATATGAAGATTTTGGTGAAGTGGAGGATTCAGACTTAACTGTGTTTCAAAATTAGCACATCAGAAGATGTCTGTAAAATAACCCAAAATTTCTCATTCACTGCATGGAATCTTGTTAAAAAAAATGTTAGGAAATGTACCTACTTCATTAAGTGATATACATACTCAGATTTTTGGCAGATGTTCCCATTCTTGTAATCAAAATTATTTAACATTTGTCTGTAATCATGGTTCATAACGGGTTTTTTGCCATTGCATCATGCAGAATTTCTTACTGTCTGAAAGCATGTTGGAACATTGCACCTGGTTTCAGCAGGATGCCTGCATTACACTGAGGAGAAACTTAGCTTCCTAGCAAAAGAATTTGTGGTCCCACCTTCTTATCTAACCATCTAATTTAATTTTCTCTGAATTGAGAACAAGAATTTGCTGCAAAGCACTACGTTGATGGGTTTGTCGCAGCTGATTCATAGCTCAGTTCGAAGAATTAAAAAGCATTTGAGGGTAAGGAAAATAGTAACAGGTTTTTCAGTTACATAATTTCAAAATTTTAGCTTCACTAAATTTTGAAATCTATATAGGTGCCTTAGAAACTTTATATAAAATAACAAAGTAGAATATGGTGTTTTGACCTTAGCTGGACTCCAGGTGCCACCAAGCCGCTCTATCACTCCCCTCCTCAGCAGGACAGGTGAGGAGAAAATGAGATGGAAAAAAACCCTTGCGGGTCAAGATAAAGGCATTTTAATAAAAGCAAAAGCAAAGGCCACATGCAGAAGCAAAAGAAAAACAAAGATTTTATTCTCTACTTCCCATCAGCAGGCTATGTCCAGCCACTTCCCGGGAAGCAGGGCTTCAGTATGTGTAACAGTTGCACTGGAAGACAAACGCCATAAATAATGAATGCCCCCTCTTCATCCTCCTTTCCCTTGGCTTTTATTACTGAGCCAATGTCATATGGTATGGAATATCCCTTTGGCCGGCTCGGGTCAGCTGTCCTGGCTATGTCCTCTCCCAAGATCTTGTCCACCCCCAGCCTACTGGTGACGGGGGGGGGGGGGAAATGCTGGAAAGACAGCCTTGATGCTGTGCCAGCACTGGTCAGCAGCAGCCAAAACACTGGTGTGTTATCAACACCTTTCTAGTTACCAATACAAAGCACAGCACTATGAGGGCTGCTATGGGGAAGATTAACTCCTTCTCAGCCAGACCCAATACATGGAACAATATAATTTGAAAATTAATAAAAACATGAACAATATAATGAATATGACAAAGGATTAACCATATAATTGCCTAGGAAAGCCAATGGGTCACAGCTGCCTTTCACAATTGCAATATTAAGCCACCATTATGAATAAAGCTTCACCAACTGCTAATGCTAAAGACCTCATATGCAGTTTAAATACTTAGTACACATTTCTAAAGTCAAGTCACAGCAAGACAGATGCCAGAGAAATAGGAAAATGAAATGGGACGTAGGTGGGTAATAAGAGAGAAAAGTGACAGAACAGCCCAAGGATAAAAAAAAAAAAAAGCAGTTTAGCTGTCACTCAGTATTTCCTGTGAGATATTAACAAACTTGGAGATGATTACTTTCTAGTAGTTTTCTCTTTGTCCCATTTGCCTCAATTAAGTGGCTCTGGAAAGAATGTACACCATTAAAGTTGGTATTTAATCATGTATAAAATTCTGTTTCTTAAGATCCTCTTTGGTTGTTCAGTCACAGATATAAAATATTTTTGCTTTGCCATCCTGTCCTGGTTTCAGCTGGGATAGAGTTGATTTTCTTCATAGTGGCTTGAATAGTGCTGTGTTTTGGATGTAGTACAAAAGAACATTGATAACACACTGATGGTTTAGTTGTTGCTAAGCAGCACTTACACCAGTCAAGGACTTCTCAGCTTCCCCTGCTCTGCCAGGGGCACAAGAAGCTGGGAGGGGGGACAACCAGGACAGCTGACCCCAACTGGCCAAAGGGCTATTCCAGACCATATGATGTCAGACTCAGTATATAAAGCTGGGGGAAGAAGAAGTAAATGGGGGACCTTTGGAGTGGTGGCATTTGTCTTCCCAAGTCACCGTTATGTGTGATGGAGCCCTGCTTTCCTGGAGATGGCTGAGCACCTGCCTGCCCATGGGGAGCGGTGAATTAATTCCTTGCTTTACTTTGCTTTCCCTGTTAAACTGTCTTTATCTCAACCCATGAGTTTTCTCACTTTTATTCTTCTGATTCTTTCCCTCATCCTGCTAGTAGGGAGTGAGCAAGCAGCTGTGTGGTGCTTGGTTGCCACTGGGGGTTAAACCATGACACATCCTCTGTCTGCTTTTTTACTTTCAGCAGAATTCTTCATTTATTTCTAAAAATTTTGATGTAAAATCACTAGACAAAGAATTTAAAGGATTATTGATGACAGCAAACAATTTAAAACTGTTAGATTTAGGCCTTGAGAAAGCAGATTTTGTGATAAACATGGAGATGATTTTTCTGTCATTAAATCAGAAAACAAAATAAAGGTTGAAATAAAGGTATTAGTTAAGAAATATATAGATGTTCAACATGAACACACAGGTAACTTTGAAGAGAAAGTAATGGATTTCTTTAATCAGTTTGATATTGAATGTGGAGAGACCTCAAACTGAACAAAATCCCTTAGCTCTGTTTAAAACAGTAAGACTGAAAAAGGCATTCTGCATACATAGGGAAATGTGTTAATTATCTAAATAGTGTTGTTTATATGAGTAAATCTTTAAAAAAAAGACAGAGAAAAAGAATTTCAAAACACTAAAGGAAGGATTGTATGATACAGAACTGAAAGATTACTTCCTTACGAGATATACCCCTGCATTATCTGAAGACAATATTCTTAAATTTGAATTCTTTCACATTCAATGCATCAAGTCAAGGTTAGTATAGAAGACTACCTTTGTAACACACAATGAGCTAGAATTAATGTAAGATAGTAGCATTGACAGTCTCTGATCTGACTAAAATATGACTAAAATAAAAATTTTCCCTTGGAAATTCAACTATGCTTGAATAACAGTGTAGAGATAAGTGAAGTTGTATAATTTTCTACTCGTATATGAGTGAATTTAAGCAATTTTTGAAGTATGTTTGAATATTTTTGACACATTATTGGTTACTCTTAAATATAATAGTGTTTAATGTAATTTCATATATTATCTGATTTTTTTTGTTGCATTTGAAGCAGGGAGTTTATTATCTTTTCTTCTCATACAAGCTGATCTTCCTGTATTCACAATAAAAAGGTGCTATTTACTTTTTACAGCACAGTCCAACTGTTTCATTATATTCTCTAATTCTCTGTAAAGAGTTTAACCCAAGAACTATTGGTTCCATGACAGAAAAAGAGAATTCTAACCTCTCCATTTGTATTTGAAATATTTTTACTTCCGTATACGATCATGTAAAAAACAAATGGACGTCTGTGGTCCAATATATAAATGCAAGAGTAAAAGACACTTACTGTACAATTTTAATTTTGTGTGTGTGTGTGTAAATACTTAATTTTGTCATCATTACATCTCCAGAAAACCCTTATTTTTCAAGAGGTCAAGTAACCAGTAGGTCATAAGGTCAAGTAGTATGAAACTTATGTTCAATGTTTTAGAACAAATTAAATATGCAAGAAATGATTTCTGAGTTTTTGGGAGCTGACTATGAAAGATTTATGCACAACTGGAAAGAACACATTTCTATAATTACACTTGTTAATGATGTTTGCATTTGCATAATCACCACAATGCTTCTTTTAATTTTTGTATGTTTCACATTTTTCTTTCCATTTAACAATTTCTCACATTGTTTGTGGGGCAGTGTGGTGAATTAATCCTGCAATATTTGCATTTTTCTATAAATAGCATTATGCATTGCTAAATAAATAAAGTAAGGAGAGGGTTGGGGGTTTTGTTGCCTGGTTTACTAATCGTTTGATTATATGCTTTTCTGTTACACTTGTTTTGTTTGTTCAAAGAAATAGCTCTTAGGCCAGAAACTTTATGAATCCTGCCAGAGACATATGTTAGATTTCATTGAAATAATATTTCTCTGTACACTTTTTTCTTCAGCAACTTAGAAAAGTGATTCCACTTTCTACAATACTTGGCCAAACCGATAAAAGAAAGCATAGAAAAAAAATAGGAAGAAATAAGTGTTTACAACACTCATTTACATACAAACAACTGATTTATAAGAAAAGACTAGTGACATCTAGATAAGAAAATCTCTTGGAAAGAATGGCTAGGAGGAAATCCTTCCTTAAATTTCAGAGGACTGTGGTGAGGTGTATATCTCATGTTGTAGATACAGAGTATGTTGAAGGTGCTGCTAGAACATAATAATCAGTAATAGTAGAATTGCTATATTCTGGAACATAAGTTACTCATTAATGCAAAATTAATACAGAAAACATAATCACCCTAATTCTACAAGGTATCAGGTATGGTTGACAGATTTTTTCCCAAAAATCTGCCAGAAAAAGAAATAGGTATGCATTTGTTATATATAGTACAAGTTTATACAGAATATGTACTCATGGCAGTAAAAGAAGAAAATTATAGCAAAAATAGAAAAATGATCCTAAAACAAAATCAAAAAAGAGGCAGAGAAGGGAAAGGAGAAAAGACTAAATGGAGGGTACTGCTGGTTTAAAAATATTATCTTTTTCTACCTGGAGCTTAAAAAAAAAAGAGGTAACCTTATATCATGAACAGTTTAGATATCTAGATAGAGAAAGAAGCTATATATGTGCATGTGAGCACATCCTGCATAGTTTCTTCATGCTTTTAAACTTCTACAGGTGCAGCCAAACTGGTTCAAATTGCTTATATTTTGAATTTTGGCTGGAAGAACCTTTCTTATGGACAGTCAGTACAGATAATCTTCTGATTGATTGGTCCTGTGTCCAAGCCCTTTGGCTTTTAACTTCAGTAAAATTTACAGCATATTTTTACATATAGCAATATACTTAAGTCCAGTTTAAGTAGAGTTTAAGCATGTACTTACCCGTTATTAAAAGCAGTTCCCAGAATACTACATGATGCTAATTGTTGACACATACCCCCCCAAGCCCTAAATTAAGTATATTTTGACAACTTAAAACCGTCACAAATATAAAACCAACAGAGGAAATAGTAATTTTCCATTGCATCTGACTAAAATAACCACTAGGCTGTGTATTTATACTGCCAACAGTCTTCTCTTTGTGGCCTAGTAAATCTTGAAGTATTTCCTGTATGGGGGCCACACCTTCTAGAGGACAGAGAGTCACACCTCCCCCCACATCTTATTGATTAGGGCAGTAGTCTAAGCAGAGTGCTCCAATAAACAACTTTAACTTGATGTGTGCAGGTAGTCTGAGTTTCCTCCCCAGGAGCTGTTCTACTCGTTTAACTCTTCTGTGAAAGGTGGGAGCCTTGCTGCAATATGAAAATAAAAATGTGCATGTCCATAAATGCAAAAATGGGCAGTGTATTTTTTCCTAGAACAAATTCATACCTGAGGTGCTATGTTACATGCATGTGTTGTTGCTTTTTGTATATACAGAGAGAATTCATGGCGTACTTATTCCTCCCTTTTTCCATTCACGTAGAAGGAACTGAGTGGGGAGCAGTAGGGAATTTCCATTGTGTGGGTTTTTTTAGCAATGACCAATTTGTGTTCCCTTGAAACTGGATGCTGTATTTCCTGGCTTTCTACTGAAGTGTTATATGAACTCTTCACATCCTTTAAATGATGTATTGAAAGACCACCAGAGATATTTTTATGCTTGATAGCTCAGCTGCCTTCATTGCAAATTCAAAAGAATCTCATGTTCAGTATTTCCCACTATTGCAAATGTTTTGTTATTGCTTTGTAGGAATTCTGATAACTTTCAAAAAGACCTAATTCTCCTGTATACAGTGTTTAACTCAGAGGTCTGGATTCCATTTTTCAGGCTAAGCATAATTAGTCACTGAAATGGCTAGGTTGTTAGTGCTAAATTTCCCGTTTAGATATATCATCAATGAATATAGCTTACTTAAACATTCCTCTTTGGCTTTCTTATTTGATTTTGTCATTCTTCCAGCTATTTAAACAGCAAGTTCTATACAGGGTGTTTTCTTATTTGTGGAATTATAACCGCAGAAAACATTGCTGAGGTTTAACAAAACTAAAATTAATTTGGTACTTTTCTTCTGCTTTCCATGGTGGAAATTTTCCACTCAGTTTCGCTCTCTGGTTAAACAGTTGATTCATTAGGTACACTTATTACTCATTAGAACTTTACATGGATGCCACGTGACTACTGTCACCCTATGATTATTTTTTTTTCTCTTTTTCTCATTTTGTAGCTATTCACTGCTCTCTCTTAGAAGCACAGTTCTAGGATCCTGCTTTTTAAACCTTTGCTAGGTACTTGTGCTCAAAGATAGTGAGAAGGAGAGAGCACTTGTGTATTCGCTAGAGAAAAGCATAAGTATTTTTCATTGATTGTACTGTAACATGGAAAATTTCCAGAGAACTGAAGTGGGGAATCTTGTCAGTTATGTCGACTTTAGTAAGTAAGGCAGTACAATAGAAATGGGCTTGTAAATCAAAGTAGTTGTCAATAACCTGATGTCCACCATTAGCATGTTTCATGTGAGGTTACTTCAGACTGTCTTCAGTATACTTTCATGATCTGAATGGATTAGTGCATTGGGTGTGCTTTTGGTGTGCATCTTCAGACTAGTTTCACTTGAAAAGAACCCAGTTGTGCCCCAAGACTGTGCTACGAAGTGAATCAAAGCATGGTATATGGGGATGGTTAGCTTTAAAAGCACTCTCCTGATTCAGGCCAACACTGTAATGTACACATACTCTCAGCCACTCTATAAAGCTAAAGGCAATTTCAAAGACTATATCTCAAGATGATTGTAACTTCATTGCATCATTGAATATTAAAACTGAAACAAAGAAAGAAGAATTTTTTCTTATTGTGTGGACTGCTGTTGAGGCTTTTTGGACTACTTTTATCTTATGGCTGTTGAGGAAACCATCCATGGACCAAGTAGGGTAGATGTTCTCGTAAAGGATTTGCTATAAAACACAATTTATTAATACTAAAAATTATCTATTTTAAAGAAGATAATGTATTCACTGGTGGGTTTTGTACTGTGTGTTCAGTAATTTCCATTTTCAGTATGGTTTCTTCTTAACAGAATTTCATCCATTGCTCTGATTACAAAGGTGAACTTTTAAGTTCATTTTCTCTGAAAAATAATTACAGTTTCTCTTATGTTCAGTATTATATCCATAATGCTTAAAGCCTGGAAGCTTGGAATCAATGTGTTTTGTCTTAGAGTGTTAGTCATCAACATTTAAAACCTGTTATGTCAATAATTAAGGATTTTTTTTGTCAAAACTCTTTTATACTTTTTTGAAAGAAGGTGGTTATCTAATTTCTTATAAAGTATACTTCTGAATTGTTGTAAATATAATATTCACATCCTTATTTCTATGTGTTTGTCACTTGGGATTAAATTCTACAATACAGTTTTTTTAATCTTTTTTTTTTTTTTTTAACATCAAACATGCCTGCAGCTATTTCTTCATTAAGGTGGAAAAAAGCTTTACATATTCATAGATGATATCTATATTTTTAATTTAAAGGATCAGCTCTTTTGATAAATATCTGACATCTTAGCGTAGATTTTATTATTTACATAACATGGCATTGCCTTGCTAGGTGTGAATGCAACAGACTGTTTTATAATTAGACACCAATATAAATGTAGATAAAAAATATTAACTAATTGTAAATTTTCCTAGTATTTATGGTTATTTGATCTCAGTTAAACTTTCTGTAAGATGACAGTTGGACAATTAGCTATGTTTCTTGCAAAGCTTTGAATCTTCCATGCAAAAACACTGCTTTTTTTTTTCTCCTTGAAGGCAGGCGTGTAATTGAGGGACCCAACACAAGATAAAAGCTAAGTACCAGTTTCTAGATCACTGACAGGTCAGTACAATGAGAGGAAATCACATCCCAGCCTTCAGAAATTTTCCCAGACTGTGTATTTGTGAGTTTTCCAAAGAAAACTCCTGAAAAAGTATTCCTTATGATATTCTGCTCCTTCTTCAAATAACAGGCAAGAACCTATTGCACTATTTTCTGGCTAAGCCTGAGACTCATCACATTCTTGAAGTCTGAACTAAGACTTTGTATACTTATATGTGCATATATGTATGTATGCATGTGTGTATATATATGCGTAGCTTCCCTTGTTTCATACATTCATTAGTTTCATAGGGTAGCGTCAGAACCAGGTTTACATTATCTCAGCTCAAAAAAGTAGTTCAATTTGTAGTAAAAGAACAAGTCTACTTAAATAAGTATCTTCAGTTCATACACCTCAGTACCAAAAATTAGACTCAGCATCTGCCTTTAGTGATGAAGCACCTATAAACCTAGTGAAAGTAAATAGGTAACTTCAATGTATAAGTCAAAACCTGAATGTTTCAAGCAACAAATTATGTACATCACAAAAAGGGTGTGTCTGAAGCTTGTATATCTGGGTCTTGCATACCTATGTTTTCCAAGTCTTTCCGATTTTGGATCTACACTGAAGATTTCTGTCTTGTGTGTGTATTCTTAACTGACCACATCTTATTAATTTTAAAACTAATTGCAGAGGTGAAGATAGTCTCATATACGCTTTATGAAAAAGTGTAATTACCAAGTAAATGGGATAACTTGCTGTATGTTTTGGTCCTGTACCTTCAAAGTTCAAAGTAAACACCAAGATCAACCCCAGGATAGTGGGGTGGAGGGGCATCCGCTTCCCTCCCCCCTTCTTTTCCTTCTGCTAGTTTCATTATCCTTTTGATGCCACATTGCCACATATAAAAATCATGGCACTAGAAAGAAAAGAAGTGGAATTCATAAGCTTGTAACAACAGTACTAAGCCTGGAAATGAGGGTAGTTTGGGTTTTATCAAACTCTTTAGGTTAAAATACATGCAAAATCCTAATTTAGACTGCAGGGTAAATATAGCAGATCTGGCTCATTATTCTATTCTTGACATTCCCAGGGCTGGCTTCCTTCTAACTTATACATGCTTTCCTCAACCCATTCATAATTTTGGTCCTTACAGTATTCTGGGAAGCGTAGTACATAGTACACATTAATAACATGACAGTTGCACAAAGACAGACAATTCTGACATTTCCTAGGAAACTCAAATGTAAAGACAGTGATAATTTTTAAAAGTAGAAGACTTAAATTCACAAGAATAATATTTCTAATGATGAATGAGGAAAATAACTTTAATGTCACAATATTTCTGTACTGAAGGTTATTACTTTTTCTATAGATTTATTGATTTCTTGTGGAAAAAATAAAATAAATTTTGTTTATATGAAGCAACCTCATGCTACCATTTGTCTAGACGATTTTGTATAGAAAACAAATAAACAGAAAGTTTAATAATACTAACCTTTCATAGAACAGTTGTAATGATCATATTTTGGACTTGAAACATTGGGGGAAACTTTATGAAGTCAGACATTTCTGACAATTTTCCTTGGAAATCCTATGAATTCTTTTGTCTTCTTCAAGCTAAAACAATAAAATCAGCACAAATTTTATGCAGGTGTACCTTCTTCAGACATGTGAGTCAGCTTTTCTTAAGTGAGTGGAGAAAGAAAATCAGCCATCTTCCACTCCTTGTTCTTTTCATATAATGGAAAGACACGTCTTCTTTTAAGGAAGTGTAGAGGATGATAATTATACTTCCAAATACTAAGCACGCACTTAAGCAACAGAGCAACTACCTGACTTCCCATACACTCATCAACTTCCATATAAGGGCAAACTTTGGCTTCAGAAAACTCCTAAAAAATGTTCTTTTTCTCATCCCCAAAACCCTACTTGAAATTATTATAATAAAATTATTTCCTACGAAATAATGTTTTGAATTTAAATGTAGTTTTTAGAAGCTGGATAAATGCACTATGGGTATTTTATCTTCAGAGCAGAAGGATACTTGCTCTGGAAGTGAAAAGTCTGGATAAGGTAGGGAGTGGTAATGTTTTCATGTTAAGTTAGAGAAATTAAGATTTTGACAAAGCTTTTCAATTAAAAATGTTACACTATGGAAACTGAAATGCTTTACAGTATCCTCTCTTGTTTGTCAAAAGTTAGTTTGAAAATAGCCTGATGATCATAACAGTCGCATGGAAATGTGGGATGATGAGGTAAGGTGCTTATTCTGGGTCAAGGTAGGAAGGAACTTCAACTAGAATTTCCCAAATAGGCTGTCTATTTGTTAGTTTAGGTTGTTTCTTTTCCTTGTACTTATGAGGGATAAGGTTGGGTTTCATTTTGAAAGTAATTTAAACAATGTTCTTAAGTTTCTTAAATCTTGCAATACAGAAATATTCTTTCCTAAGTATCCCTACAACTAATGTGTGTATGTTACTTATATCAGTAATTTTGCTTGATGGTTGGGTGATTTGCATTAATAGGCAATAGGTGTTGAATGAGTATTATATAGTCAGCTTTCCAAAACTTGTTCTGCAATGCTGACATGCCTGTGAGAAGTGGTGGTTCATTTTATGGTACAAATGGAAGATGACGCTTTTCTAGGAACGGTTTAAAAATCAAAATATAAAATCCATCAAAAGGGCTGTTTTCACTGAAGAGTTTAAGTAAGTTAATGGAAGTCTGAATGTGCTCAAATGTCATTTATTATCAGATCAGGTGAATGTCCCTTAGCTCACCAATCTAAAGGAGTTTAGTTTCTTATACAACAGCACTAGATTTTAAAACTTAAATTTTAATAATAACTAATATTACAGGAACTTAAGCCTCTGAAATTTCCATACCATTCATCCTAGTAACAGGTTATGGATGACTAGCCAAGAGAAGCCTTCAGAAAGGAACTTTTTTTACATAAAGGTCTGATATAAAAAAATAAAATTAATTAAATCCATATAAGAAAGTTATATTAAAATTACATACAGAAATTCAAGCATCTCTAAACTTGTCAGTTTCCATGGCAGCAAACAGTTTGTATATTACCTCGTACTTTAAGCATGGGATTTTCTTTTTCATGACTTTGAAGTATTCAGAAACAACTTGAATGTTATATTTTTGAAAAATGAACTCTGGTCCATCTTCTTTTGTTATATTATAAGATTTTTAAACCCTGCTAAATCATTTAATCTTTCCTTTCTGATTTTGGGCCCTGCATTTTTGTTGTAGAGCATAATTGGAATTTAAGTGGATCCTTCACTTACAAAAGAGTAGGAGAATTTCTACATTGCTACATTCCTAGTAAATGGCCCTAATATCGCTCATAGATGATGACAAACAATTAGTTCAGTTTCATGGGTGAAGCTAGTCTGTTCAGAGATAAAAAGAGTATATAATAAGCATTAATTTGCCCTTTCCATTGAAGAATGATAAGTAATATAATCACAGAGGAAAAGTGATGATTTTTTTTCCCAAAATGTTTTCATGAAAATAAAATTTGCAACGTGTTCTAGCAGGTCACAGTTTTGAAATATTACCAGGAGATTCCACCAGAATCAGAAGGATTTATTAGATATAGTCCAATCCCACTCTGAGATTCTATATTTATGAAAAACAGCTCTTAAACTTTATACTGTAAAATTCTTTATTATGCAATGTGACTTATGAATGGCACCCATAGTTGGATTTTTTGGCCCTGAAGACCAGAAACAAATACTATTAGTCACCATCAAGGACAGACGTGAGAACTCTGTTTTGTCATACCATTTCTAAAGTGTCATTAATATTCAGATGCAAAGAAGATAGAAGTTTTTCTTCTTTAAGCTAAACTGATTAAGAAGTGCTTTGAATGAAAGGAATATTTAGAAGCTGACTCGTTCATCTGAAGAATTTATGTGATGTATATTATCTATTATTACAATCTTTAATATGGAGATCCACTGCATACAGGTTGAAAATAAATTAAATTTATATAAACACCTAAAAATATTATATATAGTGCATAGACAATTTTCCAAAACAGAAAAAAATTCTCCTGTTCCTTTTTTTTTCTTCATCACACTATGCTATTAAAAAACTTGAAATCTAAGTGGAATCCTCATTTGCATAAGAATAATAACAACAACATCCATATTGTTATGTTTCTAAAAAATGAACAAAGCAGAAGGAAACAGACATGTAGTATTTCTCTTTTGTATTTTCATAGTCCATTTCTTTCCAAGAAATAAATGACAAAAGAAAGAAATACAGATGATATTTAACAATAACAGAAAGGAAATGGGAAAAGAAATAATCAGAATAAGGAAAAGAAAGCTGTACTAAAGTAGATTATGTACTCTAGGTGTTTTGGATGTTAGCAGAGGAAAATTGCATAAAAGAAAAATTAATTATCAAAAAACTTAGAAGCTGTTTTTAAGAAATCACCTGTTCTTGTTGAAAAAGTTCTACTAGAGCTTGGGATTCTGCATATTCCATGTTTGAAAGCTCCATTTAAAAAAAAGATATTTGATGGACACCACATCCCAATTCATTCAATTGCTAAATTCAATAGGGATGTGGAATTAAATTTGTAATAATTATTGAAAATAAACCAAGCAAAACAGGTTAGGAATCTTATTACAGTTGCTTGGCTTTTGGTTGATTTTCAGATGAAAATAAAATCTTCATATATAGAAAGAAGCTATAAAACTTAAATATTAGCTTTTCTAGGAAAAAGATGTTTCACGTTATTAGTGTTTAATGTTTTCTTGTTGTATTCTGCTTTGCTGGTCTCAGATTATGACCTCTTGTTCTTCCATGAAACTATTTTCCTTGACAGGCAAGAAGCACTATTCTTGGGGTCATCTGTGAAACGTATGCACTCTGTAACGCTGCATTCAGTGCATATATTTTCTTCTTTTTTTAGTCACAGAGGGTCTTCAGTTTGTGAAAGCACCTGTTTAATAAATGCACAGTTGCAAAAATGACTAATACTTAAATCCTACTCAATTCAACTGAGTTAAGTGCATCAATAGTCAAGCATATGGCTGATTTTGCAGAATTGCTGTCTTAAGTCAGACGATCACATCATGGTGGAATGCCTGACTTATATGGGCATAATATTGGACAACATTAAAGTTCCTTGTGTATCTGTACTGGAAAAATTCTGGTGAAAATAATAAGTGCGTTATGTGACCTAATTTATGAAGACAGATTTCTTCAGTTTCCTTTATATTTCACAAGATCGATTAGTGCTCTGGATTTCTCTGAAGAAATCTAGATACTCTCCATTATGTACACAATTCTGCCAATATCCATAGGATTTTATACATTCTTGTCCTCAGAACTATTGTAATTGTGTCCCATAGGGAATATTTATTTGTTCTGTCTAAAATTTAATGATCACACAGGATGTTACTATGCTGAAGGCTCACAGAGGGTTAACATTTGTGAGATTTATTTCTATAGAATTTTGGTATTGAATTGTCACAATTTTAACACATAGTGGAACTAGAGTTGTGTCACACAGGATTCGTTGTTCTCACAACAGTTGATGAGAAATTCAAGAGCTTATGACAATAGCATTGAGTTAGATAATTAAAGATCATGCCAACCCTTTTGATTCTTTATTTAATTAACAAATTTAATAAAAATATTATTTTCTTTAATTGAAATAAATTATGTAAAATGCAGCAGCCTCTTTAGCAGAGGCTGTAGAGTATAATCTATAGAGTAAAGTTTACAGGGTAAATCTCTCTATACATATTTTACCGTCTAATGATCATTCCCTTTCTTTGTCTCTACTAAGAAGTGAATTTGTATAAGAAGACCATAGAAATGTAGATATCTAAGACAAAATTCTGGAAGTTGGATGCCTCAGCCAATTTATGTCGTTTGGGTTACTTCTCTATTGTAGAGCCTACCAGAAGAGGTTTTTTTTAGCCTGAATAATAAATCATTATCAAAACAGAAATTTGAATTGATGACAAATAAAAAGATTGAAAAATTATTTTCATAGTGTTCGACAAATCATAAGAAATATGAAGGATCTGAAATCTTTAAGCACTGTCTGAAAGTTTCTGACACCCATGGTACTGCTGTTTTTTCAAGGCTATTATAAGAAAGAGAATCAAATTTCTGCACTTAAACTGAGGTTTACATTAGGCACTCATGCAAAAATCTGCATGCAGTTCTCAATTACTCTGATGGATCCATGGTACCATAAATATTCCACTGATCATCAGAACATACTCATTAGAGTTGTAGGAAGCTCGTGTTTTCTTTCAGAATTGGTTGAAAGATTTTATTTACTTTCCAGTGCTGACAGTACAACGGTATGTAAATCCTCTAGTTTTTCATTAAGAGGGGTAATAGTCAGTGCTTGATCCTACAACCCATGACCAAAAGAAACTGCAGACTTTTGCCTCAAGTAGAAGGAATAGCACCCATAGCAGAATTGAATGCAAATGTAAGAAGTCCCTTCTGAAGACAATAATGCTCACCTGAATCTGGATAATGCAGACAGGTTTTGCCCACTACTTATACAGGTAACTAATGGGAAACCGGGACCTCTTAAGTCTCAGCTGATTTTGGAAACCTGATACAGAAGGGTTATGTTTATTTTAAGAAAAAGAAAAAGGGATGGAAGCATGAGCAGTGAGTTTCGTCTTTTGCATTTACTGGCTAAGTACCAAGAAGCAGACTACAAATCTCCTAGTCTGAAGGATTTTTGGACCAATTTTTCCCCATGATTGATATAATTACTGGCAACCAGAATGAAGAAAATAGACAAAAAAATCTATTTTCTTTCTGTGAGTAGTGGCAACATCTCTTTCCTCTCCCAGTCAAACAGGAGCAGATAAGGAAGAAGCAATAATAAACCTTATTAAATATATTTAATAATAATCTGATAGATTAAAATTTTGTGTTGTAAATGAAAGATCTCTTTGTCAGAGCAAAATTTCACTGTAAGTGGAGTACAGCTTCTCAGGTGGAGAAAACCATTTAAAATGTATTGAAGAAATTCAGGGATTTTGCTTCTCCACATGCCAATATAATTTAAAATCACTACTGCTACAGTGGAGTGAGTTTTTATGTATAGTTTATGTGTAGTTGCAAACCTTGGTCACTTCTTGTTCACATCTTAGGAATATGAAATTGATTACTCTCTCAGTCAAACTTTATTAATAAGTAAAAGGGTTATACATTATTTCTTATTGGACTCTGTTTCTAGTTGGCAGATACGTATATATGGAAGTCCAAATGCAATAGCTCTATGGTGCAGCAATATAGAGAAAAGCACTCAATTTCATCATTTCTTCTTATGTGCACCAAAGAGACATGGTCCACCGATAGGAACATAAATGAGTATGAAGATGTTCAAGATGTATGTGCTAACTGAATATTAATTTCTAGCCCTTTTTTTAGGATGCATTTTTCAGGATAAACGTAGTGTGGTGGCCATCATATGGGCCATACTTTTAAAGTTGTGAGAGAAAGCAAGAGCATGGGAATGCTGAGGATAGTTCTAGAGGAAAGATTGTGCCATGCACTCTTTAGCCGCATGGATTGCTATGTGTTCTCAGTATAAAAAAGCCACAAAACTTGCAAAAGGTATTTTAGATAACTTCCCTGTAACTTCATAGATCCATCCCATGTGTAGTCTGTCAATACATTTTTTAATGTTGGAAAAATTTGCTGTTTCAATAAATGTTTTTTTTTCCAAAACAGAATCGCTAGAACATTCAAATGAATTAAGCTTACAATGCTCAGAGCATGCTTTAAGCAAATTAATTTCAAAATTAGATAATATTTTTCAGTTCTAAAATTTAGTATTAGATTGTTATTTTTTATACAGGTTTCTGGTTCCTTAAAAGGTTCTGTACTCTTTTGATAAAGTAAGCTCTTGTCATTCCTTTCTGAAATGATGATAATAAAAAAGACACGACAAAGAGAAGAAACAGATTTCTTATCCATTACATCTTACCAGCATCTCTGGGCCACCAAATAGAAAATTTTTATTAAGTCCGATGGTCATAGTTTTCAAGCAGTGTATTTATAGAAATATTCTACTACAGGCAGGAATATTTTGAAAGCATTTAGGTGATGCAGTGAGTTTCACAGGAAGAAATATGCTTTATAGGTTTTAACAGCAAACCAGAAAAAGAATGACTCTATTCCCTATGACTTTTCTCCCCGGATGTTGAAGCCCATAAAGTCTCCTTCCAAATCCATAATGATTAGGAAGTAGAATTGCACATAGGATTAAGGTCAAGTCTTCTGCACCAAGCTCAAGCCCTGATCTCAGATGCACCCCCTGAAAAAAATGTTGTTTCAATAAGTTGCAATTGTGATAAGTAGTTGAGATGTGTACAGCAACATTACATGCCAAGTTTCTGACTGCCTGAGACTACCACCAAAGAATTCTAAGGCTTTAATTACAGTTAGCAGTGTAGCTCAGCTATGTGGAAACACACATGCTTAGCTGTTTTTGCGCATGTTGCTGGCAGAAAATTGTGCATCTGTGGGTCTGATATGTTATTTTGAAGATGCCAGTGAACACTCTGATCATGGTGAGTTGAATACCTGGATAATTAGATAGGTAGTCAAGCTCCTTACAGTTTTTTTTGCACATAATTAGACTTGAAAATTAAAATATCAAGTTCACTCTTGTCCCAGCGGAT
The DNA here is from genome assembly GCA_017310255.1 of Butorides virescens. Lineage (NCBI taxonomy): Eukaryota > Metazoa > Chordata > Aves > Pelecaniformes > Ardeidae > Butorides > Butorides virescens. Next base: position 66,103 of record JADKXX010003371.1, read on the forward strand.
TAAAGCAATCACTGTCTAATAAATTTTGCCTTTTAGTACAACTAAAACCACATGACTTAAGACAGGAAGCTTGAGGGGAGAAGATAATATCAGATCAATAAGGAGAACTTTTTTTATTAATAGCTACATCTCTTCATCCATTGTAAGTAAATAGGACTTTTACTGTATAGTGGTTACAGTGGCATATACCCAGCTTCAGGTTTATGCTGTTTGAGTTCAGATTTATTTTTTTTTTTACACGTTAAAAAATATTTGGCAGTTACTTGTTCAACACTGGTAACAGTTGATAAGGGAGTTTACCAAAAGACACATTGAAAAAGTTTCTATCAGCAGTCTACTGATTGTTGCAATTATCAGTTCACATTCTCCTTCAGAACAAATTGCAGAGGCCAGTCATCAAGCTGGGAACCTTTCTAGGTTAATTTTTTAGAAAATTAAATGAGGAGTATCCAGCTAAACTGAGAATATTTGGTGCTTTGTACAACTGATGGTGCTTTAAGGATGTCTTCTGCAGCTATCCCAGAGAACTGACAGTTATGTGTGCAAAGAAGACATTCATTTCCCAGAATGAGGTAGAGTTTCTGAGGTTTTTCCTAGTCTTACTATTCCCAGAGACATAAATATGAGTCAGCAAAATTTTCAAAGGTTGCTGAAGCCTGGCCTGGCTGAAAAGGTCCCAGATTATCTGTATGTTCAATTTTTCTGAAATAATAGTAGATTGCCTATTTTGATATTCTTATAATCATTGTCATATTGTGACTTCCTGTTTCACTAGTTTATTTTGGCTTTTTGGAAGCATATACAGTCTGCTTCATGAGCTATCTTTGGCTTACAACTTCTGTTGGGGAAATTGAAGCATACTCATGTTACTGGTGTATAGCATAATGAAAATATGCCTATATAATGTATTATCTTATCTTTCTAAGGTCTTCAAGTTGTGAAAAATAGCATAGACTCCTTGCATGTGTCAGATATAAATATAACATTAATCCTGCCACAAAAGTACATCAAACCTAATTTTCCAATATTTATTTTTCCTAAAAACACCACTACCTCTAGTATCTATGGACAATATCTTTATAGGCTGTCAGTTGTAGTAGTATCCAACCTCCTAGTAAAATGAGTTTATGCATATATGTTATATTAGTACATACATATTTACATGTTTCATGGAGATCATAGACGCATAGGATTATTTAGGTTGGAAAAGACCCTTAAGGTTATCAAATCCAACCATTAACCTAACACTGCCAAGTTCACCACTAAACCATGTCCCTAAGCACTTCGTCTACCCATCTTTTAAATACCTCCAGGGATGGGCACTCGACCACTTCCCTGGGCAGCCTGTTCCAATGCCTGACAACCCTTTCAGCAAAGAGCAACCTGATCTAGTTAGCAGTGTCCCTGCTGACTGCAGGGGGGTTGGACTCGATGACCTCTAGTGGTCCCTTCCAACCCAAAACATTCTATGATTCTATGATTCTAAGAAATTTTTCCTAGTATCCTATCTAAACCTCCCCGACACAACTTGAGACCATTTCCTCTTGTCTTGTTGCTTGTTACTTTGAAGAAGAGACCAACACCCACCTTGCTGCAACGTCCTTTCAGCTAGTTGTAGAGAATGATAAGGTCTCCCCTCAGCCCTCTTTTCTCCAGGCTAAACAACTCCATTTCCCTCAGCAGCTCGTCATAAGACTTGTGCTCTAGATCCTTCACCAGCTTCGTTGCTTTCCTTTGGATGTGCTGTGGCATCTCAATGTCTGTCATGCAGTGATGTGCCCCAAATTTAACACAGACTATTCAAGTTGTGGACTCACTAATGCCAAGTACAGGAGCACAATCACTTCCTTAGTCCTGCTGGCCACACTATTTCTGCTACAAGCCAGGATGCTGTTGACCTTCCTGGCCACCTGGGCACACTACTGGCTCACATTCATCTGGCTGTCGACAAACACCCCCAGGTCCTGTTGTGTTGCATGGGGTTGTTATGACTCAAGTGCAGGGCCTTGAGTCAACACTTAGCCTTGTTGAATCTCATACAGTTGGCCTTGAGTCAACACTTAGCCTTGTTGAATCTCATACAGTTGGCCTTGAGTCAACACTTAGCCTTGTTGAATCTCATACAGTTGGCCTTGAGTCAACACTTAGCCTTGTTGAATCTCATACAGTTGGCCTCAGCCCAGCACTTCAGACCTGTCATTCCTCTTTTTTTTTTTTTTTTTTTTTTAGCAGGAAACTGGGCATACTTGCTCATGGGAAGATCTATGACTTATGCCTATTTCATCCTCCCTTTTTTTACAGCTCAAAACTATGGAATGTAACTATCTTTTGTCTCTTGACAAAGATGGTTCCTTCTGTAAGTAACTGTAATCCATTAACTTTATTTCTGCATTCAGTAATTAAGAAGGATTTCACTGGGTAAGAGTTTTAAATGTTAGATATTTGTCACAATCCACTGTTGGGTTGAACAATTTGGCAGAGGTTAAACCCCCTTGCTTTCCAAACTACCTCAGATAATTCTGGGAGGTTGGGGGCAGCTGGACTTAACTTCTGATCAACTCCAATATTTTATAGTGACTAGGTTCCTTTCACATTCTTGGGAACAGAATTAAGACTCAAAATGGAGTCAAGTGCCAAGTCACTTTATTTGGCCAACAACAAATGCGCAAGAGAAAAGCAGAGAAAGAGAGGCAAAGGGAAAGAGAGGGGGAGAAACAAACGGCACGGGAGTGTTGTGTTAGCTACCACCACAGGTCTATGTGCTGTCTGTGCGGCCTGAGTGGCCCGAACGGTCCGTGCACCTGATGTATCTTTGAATCTGGTGGAGGGTAGATGTTTCCAGACGCTCCTCTTGGTCTCTGCTGGTTTCCCCTTTTTACAGGGTTGTCCTCTTGCATAGTCAATAACTGTTTTGCATACCCAGGCCTCCCCCTTGGCAGTGGGGTGCATGCCCAGTACTGTCAGTAGATGGTGCTGGAAAATCCCAGAGGGTTTGACACCCCTCCCCATTGTCAGTTGACCCTGGGCCCGGCTGCCTGAGTCTGCCTTGGTGATTAAACTGTCCCGCTCAGTTGTCGTGGTGATTAGGCTTCGGTAGTTAAACTTGCCTGCCACCAATGTTGAGACAAGGTTTTAGTCCCTTACAATATTGCAACACTGAATCTACATCTGCTTTCACCATTGAAGTCACTATATTTTTAAAGTAATCAATCAAGATAATGCCTATATAAAATGAAGATAAGCCATCATGATTTTACAATCTTAGCAGCCTGAAGAAATATACTGATCTGATACAAATTGCTGTAATGATCTTACTTTTTGTTTTGTTTGACATATTCTGATTTATAATCATGAAATTTTGCCATCTATTTAACTAATACTGTTCATTTCCCCCTTGCTTTAAAGAAAACAAGGAGAGGTATTAGAAGATAAAAAAGAAAAAAAAGGTTTTGTTTGCAATGTATATAAGGTCTTTTTTCCCCTAGCACTTTATTGTTTGCAAACCTTTAAATATATAAATTATTTGGGTGGAGGATTTCTCACTGGTACAGTGCATTATATTTTTCTTTAATATACTGTACTACTTTCCTCACTTTGGTATCATTAGTTTCTTCAATTTATTAAACAGTATTACTAATATGTCCCATATGTAGTTAATTTTCTCTCTCATGTTGTTAGGAAGAATGTACTGTACCAGTACCAGTTTTTGAAATGTACTGAACACATCAAACCCCACTAAGTTTTTAAAAAGGCAAGAATGAAGAAGTAAAACCTGCCTGCAGAATGGTAGGACAACAGACAAGTAAGTTTCTTAGTTCCTCATGGAGTTGTTCCACATTCTGCAGGCAACCACAAGAAAGCCTGTGGTTAGTTTTTGTGTTTGGTTTTTATTTATTTGTTTATGGTTTCTTGGTTGTTTTTTTTTCTCAGAGAAAAAGTAATCTTAATAGCTAAAAGTTTGTATCACAGCAATGAACTCAACAGACAGGGTCATCAGTCAAACAGAACATCCTTTAGATTCCTCTTTAAATACCTTGAAGCTATGACCCTAAGTGTTAAAGTTGATTATGAGTATTCATTTCTTCCACTAGCTTTTTTTTGCCCACAGTCTATGAAATTGAATGGGGAATAAGTTATGACATTTGTAAGTTATATTTAGAGAAAAATAAGCATATTTAAAAAATACTTTTCTATAAAATTATTGTCTGCATTTTTATTTTATTCACTTTTTTAATACTCTTAGTTACAAATGTAACATTTCAACAGCGAATTTTGGGTTTTTTAGGAATCAAAGGAACAGTTTTATTATAGAACAACTTGATTTTTCAAGTAATTCTGTTCTTCTTTATTATCTTGATTACATTGTCTTATACAATGACCCAAGAAATTGGATACATTTTTTCTGTATTCACTGAACAAAGGGAACTTCAGGAATCATTTGCTATATCTAATAATTCCAGTTTAGCAGGTAATTGTTTCTAAAAAAATTACTTTTTTGTGTGGAGGGAATAGGAGTTTGGGCTTACTTCCCAAATTTACAGGAATTAACACTGTAGCTTATGAAATTTAAGGTTTAATTAGTGAATTTTCAATTTATTTTTTTCTGATCATGAAATGGTGCTTTAGATACAAAAGTGTTGTCTTTCTGTTCCCATATAATTTTTTTCTTATTTTTTTTAAAAAAAAACACTTAATGATGTGGATGGAATTAAAAAGTTATTTGCTGTTGTATTACTCTCCCCCACCAATCCGTTCACACTTAGGTGTTGTTTTTTTTTTTTCCCCCCAACTTCTCCCTGCTTCATTTTTCCTTGTTATAACTTACCAATGCTTTGTAAAATTGATTAGATTTTCTTTGTGATACCTCTGGGACTGGAAAAAATACTGCTTTCAGCACAGCTGATGGAACAGAAGATGAAGCTGATACAGCAGGACAAGCAAAAGCATTTTGCAAATGAAATTAACAGACTTCTCTTAGTAGCACTTTGTTCTATAATTATGGATAGAAGATCCATCTTTGAGGCTCAGGATCACTTCATGGCTTCCAGGTAGGAAGCAGCCACAGCAGCATTCTGAGCTTTTGGAAGGAGCAAGAAAGTCTCTTGTAATTTTCAGTCTTTTTGTAGTTTCCAGCTTTTGTAGTTTTTTCTTCCCAGTCAAAACTCTTGATTAACAGACTCTAGAGGAACAGGTCTTATACTCCAAGCTGGGGTCATAGATTCAGAAAGAATGAACAATGTGGAACTGTCTAGCTCCTACATGACTCTACAGAATGAGATTTCCTGATTTGGTTATCACTGGCCACTATCATCACCATTCAAGTTGGCCTATGTAACTTCTAAAGCAGTACAACCTCTAACCTTCTGAATATTCTGAAGTAATATTGAAAGTTTCTAATTTTCATACAATACTACATGAATTTCTCTCATTCATTACACACTGAAATCAGGGGATGAAAAGTGGGTTGCAACTGAATATACATGTGTACATGTGTGTCTGGGAATCAGAGGCTGCTCAGTGCTTAGAAGATTGACAAATCAAGCCAGGTTCAAACTTTAAAACATAACTTTGCTCAGTTCATTCACTGTTCATGCTAATGGCTAGTTCTTGTACATTACTGTTCTCTACCACTACATACACAAAGCTGTCAGTTCTCAACAGTCATCTCCTAAACAATCATCCTAGCCTTGAGTATACAATACCAGGAACTGATGTTGTACAGTTAGTGCTCACGGCTGTGGTACTTGATGATCTCAGTCCTGGAGGTGGAGTTGATGAGCTCAAGAGCTCTTTGGCTCTTATTGTCTGTGGGCCCCTCACATCATCAGAGAGCCTGTCTTTCTGCATACCCTCCAGTTCACTTTACATTAATTAGAAAGAAATAATTCCTGGTGACTGATGCTAGACATGACAGCAAATTTCATCCTTGGATTTCATCTGAAAGTTCCATTCAGAATCTACCCCAATTTTATAATGAAGTTACATGAGATGGCAAAGTTAACCTCACAGATTTATGTTACTGTGAGAAGGAGGAATGACCTTCCCTCCCACTGCCCCAGCCTTTCCAATCATTCACCCTCATTCCCATCCATGTGATTCTAGTTCGTCTTTTCCCCTTACTTCATTGTTGTTGGTGACTATATATCAATCTGGTTTTATGCCCTGATTTCTATAGAACTGTGGAAAACAGCTTTTTGCAAATTGCATATAACACTGTAAATTTTTTTATGAACCACTCACTATAGTCTTGTGTTTTATTAGGACTGCAGGGTTAATTTCTTTCCAGTTCAGTTCTTTCTTGCATTAATCATGTAGTCCAGCTGATGGGAATGTATGATCAGAAACTGCTAGCATATAGGCAGAACTAAGTTGATGAGAACATAGAAGGCCAGTGCCCAGCTCTTAACTTCTAATGGTTACCAGCCAGGGAAAGGAGCATATGCAAATGGTGCAACCACAGCTCAAAGCAAAAAGCTGAGGATGAATGGGCTAAGCAGATGGGAGGAAATGTTGCAAACTTTTGTTGCAAACAATTAACTTTCCCATTACGAAGATCCTACATACTATGTTCCAGCTGAAATCAGTCATTACTGTAAGTTTTGAAAGGTCATTTCTACATTCTGTCTGTCTACATGAGTGCTGAAGGCTAAAAGCATATAGGACTATACTAGAAGGAGTACAACCAGTGGACTTTAAAAAGTGATTATTCCTCTTTACTTGGTAGTCATTAGATTGCATCTGGAATACAACATCCAGGTTTTGGCCTTGCAATGCAAGAAAAACATTGACAGACTGCAGTAAGTTCAGCAAAGGGCCACCAGAATGGTCATGGGTTGAAGCGCTTGCCCTGTGAGGAAAAGTTGAGGAAGTTCAGCTTGATCAGCCTGGAGAAAAGACAGCTTCAGGGGGCTGAACAGAACCCCCACAATGCCTAAATGGAAGACATTTAGAGAAAGGAGCCAGGCTCTTTATAGTTGTGCACAGCAAGAAAAAGAGATGCTGGTTGTAAGTTGACAGGTTATAGCTGAATGCAATACAAAGAGAAAATTCTTCACTACATTTATGACTAAATATTGGAGCAGGTCACCCAGGTAGAATTCACAGTCTCCATGCTTGAAGGTTTTCAAAGCCCAGTTGGACTAATCCTATCATTTCAATGTTGACTTTGTTTTGAACAGGGTAATAGCTTAGATGACCCAGTAAATTATTGTGATTCTGTGATTTTCTTATTCTCTCATGTATCTTTGAACAGCTGTATTTGATTGTTTCAGAAAGCAAGTCAATGTGTACCCAAGAATCTTCTGGATGAGAAATTTGTCTAAACATCACAGTTAAAAACATCTACTTCACTTTAAAATTCCCATGGGCTTTTTAATGAGCATTATATCAAGACTTTGGAACACACTATGTCTAGCTGCAGAATGACCCCTTGAAACATGATGGGATTCAAGTTCACAGCTTACTGGAGGGAAAAAATTCAACTGCTGAACTACCACCATAAGTACCTGAAGCCATTTGACTCTTCATCTTTTGTTTTCCTATACAGATTCAGATTTGGCCTGACAAACTACTTAGCCTGTGAAATCTGAAGTCACCACAGCAAGAGGCCACATTAATATAATTTGTTTGTTTCTTGCTGGATGTGCAGTTCCCATTAGGAGAACATCAGTTCTTGTGCACTCAGCAACTAAAAAATAGACACTTTTTATTTCATGTTCAATCAATAATATTATGGATTGACTTCTCTTGAAATATTTATGGAGAAAATCCAGCTGCCTACTTATTAATGAGAAACATTTTTATTGTTCGTATTTGCAACTTCTGATTAATGTCATACAAATTGAATTACTGTGTGAAAATGGTTTTGATTAAAGCAAAATTAGAGATCTAAACAGTTTACAACAGTAGATTTTTATTTCATTTCCTAATGTGACTATTACCTAGATACTACAGCAGACTACTCGTTTCATAAGATTTTTCTTTCATCTCTGTGACGACCAATTATGCTGCTTACCTGGCTTCCTAAATTCACTTTATGTTCAGTAAAAATTGATACAACTGGAAGCTTTATGGAATCACCACTAAGACAACAAACTGAAAAGAAAATGTTTTTTTAACATATCTTCCAGCATCCTGGAAAATTAAAGAGAATTTTAATGTGTAATACTGTAGCGCAACACTTGGCAAAGCACACACTTCCAGTGACAGGTGGATTAAACATTGATAAATTTGGAAACAGAAAGATAGAGGGATTAGTATCAGAATTGTATAAAAAATTTCCATCTGGTTGTTTCACTTCAGCTCCATATTTTCTTGACTGAAAATTATAGTATGATTTGAAATATGGTTGTAAAATGTAACTGAATGGGTTGTTTAGGGGTTTTTGTTTGTTTTTTTTTTTTCTTTTTTTTTCTATTTGATAGTATATGTTGGAGAGTGCATATGTTATTGTACATATTTTGGTGGCTTGATTCAGAAGTACAAAGGACAAAATTCATCACCTGAGCTTGTTTAGCACAGACAAAGCAATAATTATGAGCTTCTGAAACTGGATTATAAGATTATGAAGATTAGATCAGTAGTGCTTGCCTCTCCTTCTTCAACAGGACTCCATCCTACCTTTTTAATACATGTATTTGGAACACAAGCTCAAGCTTTGCAGTCTGACTTTGAGGTCTGACATCTTATTATCTAATTACAAGTGTTGCGTACTAGGCTTATTGGCAATTCCATTTTCAAATGAAGGAATGTGACATCTTCCTAGATGCAGTCCAATTTTCACTATTCTGCTAAATGATAATACCTGACCCTGGGAGTTACCCAAGTGGAAAAGAAAACTGAACTCTAAGAAATACTTTATGGCATCTCATTCTTTCCTCTTTACTATATATGCAAAAAGTATTATTCACAAGAAGTGAAAGTGATTTTAGAAGGATTAACCATGGAAAATATTCATATAAGTTGCTACATAAATTTAACAGAACTCTTAAAATGTTTACAATGTAAATACAATAAGTAAATAGCACAATAACAAAGGCAAAAAGCATCACATTTTCTAGGAAATCTAAGTACAAAATCTAAATATAATTTTAATAAAATTAAGTGCAAATCTTTATTTTATGCATTGCTAGGATATGTCAGTCTGCATCTTGAACAGGCCTTAAAACAACATTTCCCAATTAAAGTCCACAGCAACAAACATAACATGATGCATTATAAAACTGCAAAGTGTCTGGAATAGAAAATGACTTTCTTAGGTAGCAAGATTAACATTATCATTTGATTAGCAAATGCCCAATACTATTTCGGATGAGATTAGTTTCCCTTTAATTGCCCATGTGTTCACAATTTGAGGTACTTCATTACTTGCACATTTCTAACTGCATCTGTCTCTCCCATTACACCTTTTCAATTACAATGAAAATGGTATAAAATTACATTATTACATTCACATTTTAATTTGTAGTATAACTATTAATCTTTTCCTAAGCCTTTAACCAGCTGGATGGATATTATGACATAGGATTTTTCTTCACTCTTTCTTCTGACTAGCAACTTTTTGTTCTTTTTTGGGGGATGTGGGTCAAAGACAGTTTAGATTCCATCACACCTGTACTGAGACAAACATTTATATGTGTATTGCCAAGATAAAGGTGTTCTTTTTATTTAACATTTTTCAGTGGGTTTTGAATATATCAAGTTGAATTCTTTTTTTTTTTTTAATCAGAACTCAGTAGGCATTTCAAATGTGATACATAAAAATTAATGTAATAATTTGGAACATATAGGCCCAAGGCATTGACTAGTTATTGTATTTTATTTAAAATACGATGGGATAGTTATGTTCGGTAATGTCAAAGCATTAGGAGTACCATAAAAAATGATGGGCAACAGAGGCCACATTCAGCTGATCAAATTATATCTGGTTCATAACCTCTTTTTATATCGCATTCCTTCCAATAGACCTTGTGAAGATTTTGGACTTGACTTTTGAATAAGTTTTGCTATCAACTTTCTTTCATGGAAAATTTCTCATAATCATTAGGTAACTTTAAAGCCCTTTATTCTGATGAAACTGAATTTACTTGTGAAACACTGCTTTGTCAAAACAGATTCACCAACAAACGGTGGTGAATTCCTGCTGAAATGAGATCCTAATGTTTAAACTGTTAGGGAGTTTTGATAGCCACAGGCAAATCAAAAACAGAAAAATGGCTTGACACCTTTAAATAAAGTGAATTTTAAAGGGAGTTTGCATACCTCAATAGAAATTAGCTGACTAAATAACCTTCACCTAGCCGCAGATGTCCAAATCCTGATCACTTAGTATCTTACATCTGTGGCAATTTTCACCTCGGATTTTGGCCACAACTTCTGGGCATGTAGGCAGTCTCACTAGAGATGAAATCAGAAAAAAGAAGTAATGGAGCCTTAATCCATGGTTGGAGGTAATTCTGTTGCATGTATTTCAGCAGCACTGAAAATTAACACCAAGTAATGCTGGATTTCATTAACTGTCTTGGCCAGTAATGTTTCTGTTCACCTTATAAATATATAAATATTACTTACTGATTAGAAGATTCCCCTGCTAATGTGATCTAAATAATTTGATTTCGTCATTATGAGAGGACAACCTCTGAGAAAATCTCTGGATTTCTCTTTGAGAGCAGTTCCACATTGCATAAATAGCTACATGTCTACTGAGGCTACTACAACCCATATAGCATTTATAGCCCTTGAAATCTCAGACCCACATTCTGTGTCCAGTGAATATTTAGGAAAGAGAGCACCAGACAGGCAAACAGAAAATAAATTGTCCTAGAATAAAGAACTTGTGAATAAGGCTGATATATAAACCTGAACAAAACTTGAGCATAAATGTTAATCTCATCTCTTCATGAATGATCCACCTACAGGCTAATTGGTTTTAATTCAGATACAGAATAATAATTTTTAAAAATCTTGAGTACTTGTGTGGAATGGAGGGAAAAAAATAAAAAAAAATGCAAAAACTAGTCAGCCAAATCTGCTCATTATTTTTTTAACTTGGCTTCTAAATTCAAGTAGAAAACTAAATGTTTAAAAACTAATAAAAACTTCATATTCTTGTGAACAAGAACTAGAAAAAGAGACAGATGTGTATCAGATTCAGTAGTTTTCTAGATTACAGTACGCCCAACCAAAAAAGCTTCCAATTAGTTCGTTTCCTTCATGGTCATATCAGAAAATAAGATATGAGATGCAGTTATTCTGGGTTATGAAAGCTAGAAAATGTTAATTGTTTTACTTATTATCAATAGCTCATGCAAAATTCTCTCTTGTACCACTTAACTTCCAGAAAAGAAAATCTGTATTTTGGTTCAGGGCCATCAGATAGTCTTCTGTGTAAACCCTGATGCTATCTAATTCAGTATTTGATACATACTGTTTTCAGATAATGAAGACTCTAGAGGAAAATCAGATATCAGAATCAGATCAGTGGTTGGTGGTTTGGTTTTTTGTTGGTTTTGTTGTGGGGGTTTTTTTTTGTTTTTTGTTTTTTTAAGAACAGAAGTGTGCAGAATCTTTTTACATAGCTAAAAGACATGAAACCATTTGGAAGGTTATCATACCATAGAGCAACCCCTGAAAGAGTGAGTTAGGGTGGTTACTTCATCACAACAGACTAATACACAAGTGAATGGGGACATCATACTGTTACTAGTAGCTTGGATGGAAACTTTTTTACAGCTTATCCTTTCACAGGTGTGATATGCAGGCAATATTGTGTCATGAACTTAGAGACCATGAATCATGGCTGCAACAGAAAGGGAAATATGTCATAGCAGCCCTTCCGAAAGTAAGTGGTCAAATATCCTCCCTTCTCCCCTCCACTCTGAAGACATGCCAGTTGTCACAGGAAGAAAATAATAAATTATATTGCATTCAATGCTTTAGACAAGCCTTCAATGAATTCAGCAGTAACTTTTTGTGCTTATCTTCAAATTTCTAATAAAATTTACTTGTGGAGCCAATCCAGAAAAAAATACATATATAATTCTTTTTCACACTTTATGAATTAAATAACACAATAAAATCAGTTCCATCTCTTGATAATGTCTGAGAGAGTCCTTCATCCTTGTTTTGGATATCCTCTGTTCCTTTAACATGCGTATACCTTTTCATCTGAGCAAGAAAAAATAATTTGCTCCCTGCTATTAGACTGAATATAATTTGTAAAACTGATCCAGTGCATCACTTACACTGTTGTTCTTGCCTCCTTGTAGATTAACTACGGGTCTGGTAGATTAATTGTTCTTGATGGAAAGTCAGAACAAACCCATTTTCTATGTCATTCTTCTATGAAGTTAAGCCTCAGTGATTCTACTTTCCTTTTATCCTGTCACTTTTCTTGTTTTTCTGTCGCATTTTAGAAAAGAGTTTCTTGCTGTATAAAAGGATTGAAGACTTTGAAGTATGATGGCCAAATTTAGGTCAGTAAAATAAAGCTCTTGACTCTGTAGACAGCTAAAATATAAAAATGTAGGTCTGAGATGCCCAATAGGGATCACTGAAAGCAGGACTTTTACCTTTAATGGTGTAGTATTTTCAGTGTTTCGGAGCATACTTAAAACCTGGTTGCCTACTCCAAAAGTCTCCAGCATGGCTAAATATAATGCCTGATCATATGTACTTCCAAGTACATGCAGGTGATTCTTCAGTGATAGTATAATAACATCCTGTGAAAATACCTGATTTATCAGAAATTCTACCTTCTTAGTTTCATTCCAGGCAAATTATACATCTTAACTTGAAGTCCCATCAGGAGGTCAAAGTACTGAAAAAAAAGTGAAGTCAAGTAATAACAAGAAGCAAAACTAAATGAAAGAGGTCTCAGTAGTAGACTCAGTAGTACTCACTAGCAGTAGTGGTATCCCTGTACCTAGCCTAAAACTTACTATCTAGTGATTCTTATTTACACCATCAGAGCTTCACAAATACTGTTTGTAGAAGTGTTCAGGATACTCTGGTTTTTGCACGCTGAAGTTACTTTAGTGTAATTCTATGAAAAGGTTTTGCTTTCAATGAATTATTTTTACGATCTCAAAAGAAAAAAGTAACAAGAACTAAGTGTATAAAATATGTTAAGAAGCTACCACCTTCATCTTGTAAAATAGATTTAATGTTAGCCAGCTTTACATGACTTTACATGTTTTCAGACATGCAAATAACATAATTTTCCTTGCAAGAAAAGAAAAGGAGAAAAAAGAAGGGAAAACTCCACAGGACTAGCTTTCCTAAACTCAGCCTCTCTTAGATAAATTTAAATGAGTAATTCCTTTTCAGATGGACAATTTCTCCCTTGAATGAAGTTAGTGTTACTATCTAAACTTTGTAGTGTTGACACAACCAGAATAATAATAAAAAATGTATCAGCTTAAAATCCGAAAAATAAAAAAAAATCTTTTGTTACAACATTTAGTTGCACATATTAATTCTATTTAAAAGTTCTTCAATCTTTAGCTGAAAATTAACCTATTTGCTTGGAGCTCCTCAGTGAAGGAAAACATTTGGATTAAAAGTATTTAATGACAACTCTGCAATTTGTATGGCTTTCAATAGTAGAAAGAATTTAGGCAAGACAGCATTTTATGCTTTGTTAAAAGTATGTAACAGTATTCAAAAGATTGAATATACATAAATATTAAGTCTTATAGTTAGATAAATCCAAAGAACAGCTCAGAAAAAATATATTTATTTCTCCAAATAAAACCAATCTGATTTCACATACTGTGTATCAAACTGCTAATTCAAAATTAATCTTTATTATCATCTAAGAAATTTAGTTTATTTTATTTAAATTCTTATTTTACGGATACCAATGAGAACATCGACACCTCCCAAAACCTATGGGGTTTCTATGTGAGGGCATGAGTGTAGTCTTTTATATCAATATATCAGACTGAAGTCAAAACATAAGAATTAATTTGGAAGTGCTTGAAAATCTTCATAGAGGTAAATATAAAATACTTGCTGAAAGTTCCTTGGTATCAAGATGTTAAATTAATTTTGTCCCCTTTGAAAATACCAGCCTTAATATATTTTAGTTACAGTACAGCCACTAATGGAATCTCTGAGAACCTTCTCGTATTTTCATTAGGTGTTGACTACAGGTCTCAGTACCAATTCAAAGCCTTATGAATAAATAAATAAATAGCCCATAACGGAGTACAGTTAATCTGGGCCCTGAGAAACACAACTAAGACAATATCCAGCAAATGGAGCCAGTGCAAAATATTTCAACAACGTATAAACAGCATTCATAGCATTTGGATGAAGCAGACAGAATTTTCTGCAAAATCATTCTCATAGGTAACCAGTGTTAACTATAGCTTACTAGCTTCCATTTCCAGTGGTGTGTTCTTGTGTTCATTTTATGCAACTTCTCTATTCTTGCCACTAAGCTAACAAAACAATTTGTATGCTGTTTAAAAAATAAAACAAACAACTTTTTCTTAGTATGCACCTTCCAATTCTTGGAATTAACAAATAGTATTTATTAGCACTAATGTATTCTTATGAGCATCTGATAAACAAGAAAGTTGTCTACTGGCAACAGTTCTGCTTTATGCAGGACACATTTATACAAATTTATGGCTTATCTTTGTTGTTTAGTTAATTTGATTATAATTTTAACATGTTAACCTGGAAGAGTCTGGGAATGTTTCCATGTATTTTTCAATAGAAAAAGCAGGTTTTTTTCAAAACAGAAGTCTAGTATAGTCACATGTTCATTTTGATTAGGTGTTCTCAAATAGAAATAAAAAGAAACTTAAAATATGAAAGTGGGATCAATACTATACGGAAAAAATTACTTTCTGGTTTGATATTAATTCTACTTTTCCATCCATAGCAGAAATTAATCCACATAAAAGTAAAATCAAGGCAGATATATGCAATGCAAACATGTTTGAAATTTGGTGTACAAAATACATCAACCTCCAATACATTTCCTATGATTTTCTCTTAGAATTTTTTAGGTTATGTCCAGTTTCAGTTTGGAACAGAGTTCGTCCTTGGCCACATTTATCTTAGAACTTATGCAAGCCACTGATACTTTAAAAATATTTACCACAGACATAATTCTATCAGGTTTTGCTAAAAAGCTTCCAGCTACGGAGCCCCACTCCTCTACTGATTTTTGTCACACATTAGAAGAATATTCTAAATATAATTCTCTTCTCTGGAATTTCCCTTAATTTTTCAGTTAATAATATAAGCTGTTAGAGCACAAACATGTCTGAAACAGTAAATATCCTTTATTTTGATCTCTGTCATCCTGTGACGTACCCCATTTTAGCAGGTCCAAATGGCTTCAGAAAAATGTAGACATAGCATTTTCCAGTATATCCAAGTTTTACTTCTGTGCTTTCTGCTCATAAGGACAGATGAATTTTGTCATACCGCAATGCAAATACACACACATAACCTCACTACCAGAGCTACTTGTATATTTGGCAAGCTGACTCTGTGCTCATGTGTAGTTATGCCCGCAGGCCTCTGCGTGCCTGTGCAGATTTTAGCTTTTATCTTCAAATGATCTAACTCTTTTGTGGGATTGTCTCTTATTTTAATGTTCCCTTTGAGTCTATATACATTTATAGAATAAAAATGTAAGTCTATATATATTACAAAATATATTGCAAACAGTCTTCACCAGCTCTGCCACTGAATAAATTTAATATGTGAGTTCTGACTTTGTCTTTCAGAAAGTCCTTTTAGGACCCACAAACTGGTTATAGACAAGAAATCAAGCTGTCAGGTTTAACAAGTTAATTCATTTAAGTTCCTTTGCTGTAACTACCTGTATACCTAGTCTAAGCCTAAGACAAATTCAAACAATTACTCAGTGAAAGATAATAGGCTATCTCAAATTTATCATAAATTAACATGGCCAATTAGCACAGAACAGCTCTTGCATGGTAATTTCATGCTCTAGCATGTCCTACAGTAAACGGTATGTGCATTCAAATGCAGAAATATTCTTATGATTGTAAATCATGTAAGTTTTTGGATTTTTTTAGAAATAAAATATCAAGATCAGCTGTGTCAATTATGATGACTTAGAAGGTCAAGTTTATTCCTGTGACTCTCCTAGGGTTACAGAACCACAGACTGGCAGAACCATAGAATGGCTGAGGTTGGAAGGTACCTCTGGAGGTCATCTGGCCCAAAATGCCTGCTCAAGCAGGGACACCTGGAGCAGGTTACCCAGCACAATGTTCAGACATCTTTTGAATATCTCCAAGAAGGGAGGCTCCACAACCTCTCTGGGCAACCTGTGCCAGTGCTCAGTTATCCTCACAATATAAAAGTGTTTCCTTATGTTCAGATGGAACCTCATGTGTTTCATTTTGTGCCCATTGCCTCTGGTCCTGTCACTGTTACTGCTGAACTGTTAAACACAGGTGCTATGGATCCATTTGTAGCTAAAGATGGTTAAGTCATGTCCTTTAGGATACAATTGTACGTGTAGAGGTTGTGTCACTTCCTGGTTTTCCTACTAAGCATGTATCATGGGGTTCTTTCAAGCTATATTTAAAAAGAATGTTTAACATGTATGTGATATACATTTCTCTCTTCTATTTCATATGAAAAAGACATTAACTATGGAACTTCACTCAGAAGGGGAAGAAAAAATAAACTGCATCATTTTTCTTCTCCCTTCATTTAAATTTCTTCTCCTATTAATTTAAACTCAAGCCCTGTTTTGCTTGAGAGTTAAGAACAACATACCAGTTTTGGAAAATGCTTTGTGACACCTGGGAAACTAAGACCACTCTTTCAGTGATCCACTTTTCCAGTTTCTCTTACATAGGCTTCTACTGGTTTTTTTGTCCATTGGTATTTGTCTGTTTTCTTCCTTGTCAACAAATAAAGTAAAATGAAATCATTAGTATACATACAAGAATTTAGTACCAGTTGATGATATGTTAATTTCCTGCACTGCAAAAAATAGATAAAGAATTATGATCATGCTATGGTTGTTGAAGACTCTAAAACTTGCATGGTGTAAATAAATCATGCAATGTACTATTTTGCACTTTTATACTGTGGGTTTGGAAAATCTGGATATGCCACAGGTTAATAGGGAGATCCCTATATGTATTTAGAGGCAAAATTTAAACATTTTTAAATTACAGCTATTTAATTGCACACTGAATGGGCACTTTGAATTCAGAAGACAAGCAGAGTGTCAGAAGGTACCTGAGCAAGTTCAGGATAATATAGTCTGCATGTTATGTTTAAAATATTAATGCCTAGAGTATGTTACTCACCTCTCAAAACTTAAGTTATTAAAAATTCACTTCAGCTTATGTTAATGTTCTTTGCTACCTGTAATACTATTCCTTGCTGTTTATATTCTTCTCTGTCCTATGTCCACTGAAGTTTCTTCACTGAGACTATGCTGGACTCTGTTTTAAGCCTCATTTACAAGAAACATATTTTTTCAAATATGTATTTTGTTAAAAGTTTTGCTTCCCAAAGTTCTCTTTGTTGCTTATCCTGATCAATCACTTTTATAATTACTTGAAAAGACACTGAAATAATCTAAATACTGACATACTTATTCATTATATACTAAACATTCATATAAAAGAAACAGAAATAAAGAATACCAAGGGTCACAGTTCTCCATGTGAAATAGGACCAGGGAAGTAAAAAGGCTGGGAAGAATTAGGACACTACTATGACTTCTTTGGGGAATAATTACAGGGTCATCTATTGCAGTCTTTCTTAAGGGTTTAAGTTTACACAGTTTGATCACTGTAAATGGATTAACGTAGCTGTATAAATAAGGTAATGATCACTTTTAGCATAATGTACATAGCAAGTCTACAAGCAGATATCATTTTTTTGGTTTTCTTTTTTCCACTTTGAATTTCAGAAGAGGGATTACTTGAGAGCTTTTTTTCAGCAAGCACGCCATACTTATAGATTGAAATGTGAGCTCTGTAAGCTCAGTAAGCAGCTGATGATGTTTTCTGCTAACAGACCAAGCTTTCTGGGAAGTCTTAGACTCTCAAGAAGAGGGAGCCAGTAATGGAAAAAAGCCAAAGTTTGTAAAGAAAGTAACTATGATAGTACTATAAAGACCTGAAAAGGGAAAAGACATCATTCTACTTCTATATATGCATTCTAAAATAGCATCCTGCCAGGCTGTTACTGTTGCTTGATTATTGTTAGATTATGCTTTTATTATTCAGTGCCAGTAAACAGAAGTACAGACAGTTCTCCTTTATGCTAAGCTTCTTTTTTCTTAGATTTTCTTAAGTGTGGAAGTGCCATTAAGATTCCGCAATCATTCTAACCCTGCTTGCCACATAAATTCTGCTAGCAGACTGGGAGTGAAAAGCTAACCATGCACTGTATTGTACTGAAGGAATTGTCTGGATTGTCAAGTATCAGTGTTTTGAATTTACCTTACAGTAGGGGAAGGAATTAGATTTCCTGTTGAAGTATCTTATTCTGAATTATATTATCCTATATTGTAACAGCCTCTGCAAGCAGAACAGAAACGGAACACTCCCAAAACTGTCCTAAAGCTCAGGAAGATTTAGATTCACCCCTTAAAGTCTGTGACTAAGGAGGACAAAAGGAACTGAAAGCCATCTTTCCTTACTTGTTTACTGAATTAAGTGCCAGGAAAGTAAAACTAATTAATTGGGTAGAATGTTTACACAGTGAGAATATCAACTTATCTTCCTATGAGAAGGCGGAACACAGATTTGGCACTCAGACTCTTTATTAATGCTAAGGATGCAGCAAATTCTCTATCTGTAAATAAAACCAACCAAAACCAAAACAAAACCCAAACTCTAAATAATTTCAAAATATAATTAATTTTAATATAAATGCTGATTAATACCATAATAAATATTTGTATTAATGCATTTTATATATGTATTTAGAATGGCATCTAATTTTAGCATTATGTCACAGTTCAAATTGATTCTACTGTAACTTTTAATTATAAAAAACCAACAATAAAAATTCATGGTAGTTTCCAGTTAATGTTTATGCCATCATTCTCTTTAGGAACGTAAATAATTATTATTACATTTTGGCTAACATGAAAAGACTCAGTAGTTTCAAAATCATTCAGTGAGTGAGTGAACTCACTATTTTGTAAAATCTACCTTGACTGCCCTGGGATTCTACTATGTTTGGTATTATGTCTGTTCCTAGCATAACAGAAATCTCATCAAGATCATCAAAGGGAAATGTGAAGTCCTGCACCTGGGATAGGATAACTTTATGCTCCAGTTGAGGCTGGTGACCAACCAATTGAAAGGCACCTTTGCAGAAAATGACCTGGAATTTCTGATGGACAAGCTGAACATAAGCCAGCAATGAGCCCTTGTGGCAAAAAAAGGCATCAGGAAGATGGTTGTCCAGCAGGTGGAGGGAGGTGAGCCTTCTCCTCTAATCAGTACCTGTAAAATATATCTGGAGTGATGAGTCCAGTACTGGGCTCCTCAATACAACAGACACAGAGATGTAACGGAGCAAGTACAGCAAGGAGCCACAGGCCACAAAGATTATTGGGGTCTGAAGTATCTGTCATATGAGGAATTGCTGAGAGAGATGGGACTGTTCAGCCTGGAGAAGAGAGCTCAAGGAGATCTTTTTAAAATGTATAAATACTTGATGGAAGGGAGTAAGGAACATGGAGCCTATTCTCAGTGTGAACCATTGACAGGGAAAGAAGCAATGGACACTTTTTTTTTTTTTTTTTCCAATTTCTATTGAAATACAGGAATTTCCATTTAAACATTTAAAGAACAAACAAAATACAAACCAATCCAAACCAAATCAACCCCCCACTCAAACAAAACAAAACAAAACAAAACAAATCTTTTTTTGTTGTATGGGTGATCAAACATGGAAACAGACTGCCCAGAGAGACTGCTGAGGCTCCAGCCTTGGAGATATTAAAACCTGACTGAACATGGTCCTGAGGAACCTGCTCTAAATATCCCTGCTTTAAGCAGGATTGCTGGGCTGGATGATCTCCACAGCTATTTTTCTACCTTAACCATTCTGTAGTCTTGTAACGTAGGTTTCTCTGAGAATATACAGCTCAAGTTTTATACCGACTAATGTTGCTGTCAATTGTTTTGTATTGTTGTGTATTGACAAATGAGTACTGTAACTTGTGATAGCATATATATTAGCTAGTCTCAGCTCATTATATGATGAGAGGTATGAAGATTTTTTATAGATTGAGGTATTCTCTCATAGATTAACTATAACTTCATGCCTTTGTTTCCTTTTGTTGAAGGAGTTATCTTTTCAGTCCCCAATTTTATATCCTAGGGGCTATTTTGTTACTTCTGAAAACCAAACACTTTAGAAATTCTTCAATTTAGAAACTAGAATTAAGATACTTTGAATCAATAGTCACATGGTGCATGCACAATTGATCTGAGTGTGTAAAACCCACCACTCAGCTTATCAAATAATGTATATCAGCTATTAATCATTATGTCAATGTCAGTGTGAAAAATACCTATTTTCCACTGAACATACAGTTTTCAAAATGCATTTTGGCATGTGGCATCTCCTTATTTTAGATATCCTCTCCACTTTTGTTTATACAATTACAACTTGGCTACATTCAGTGAACTATTCACTACAAATAGTTTGTCCTGCACAGCAATGTTGTAAACATTGAGAGAAATTAATCTTCTACTAGAGATAATTATGTAGCAAATACATTTTATATGAACAATAAACATGCTGTGCTACCCATATGGTGGAGCATCTGAACTATATAAGCTACAGGATCACTATGCATCTTGTTCGTTCTGTCGGAACAAAAGGGAAAATAGCACATCAACCTCCATAACTGTTAACCAAGGCTTTGGAAAGTCATGAACATGTCCATGTTGGGACATTGTTGTTGAGAGAACACACATAACAAAACTGATGAAGAAGCATGTCTTTCCACACCATACTGTGGTGAAACAGTGAGATCCAAAGATGTAAAACTTATATTGGCAACATACAATCATACATATGATTAGTCATAAAAAGATCAGACTTTTAGGTAACTTTAATAACTTTCCTATCTTGTCACACACCCTACTCCAGTTCTGAATGATTCTAGAGATAAATGGGCAACATCAGATTCCTAAACTAACCCCCCTTCAACTGTCCATTGAAAGAAAAAAAAAAAGTCTTCCTTGTGATACAGTTGAAGCCCTAAAGCAAATACTATTGTTTGAAATAATGGTTTGACAAAAAGTGCAAAATTCTGAGATTGCATTGAGAGCTTGTGTTGACGTCATTACTACCTTCAGCCATCTTTAAGCCCTTTCTGAATCTCAGCTTTTTATATACCAAATCTTTTGCTTTAGTCTTAGGATATTTAAACACATTTTTACTACATTTCTACATTGCATTTTCCCAACAGAGTTTGGAACTGCACTCTGGTAAGCCTTGCTCCTTGACTTTTTTGTTTAGCTTTCACCTTGAAGGGAGAATTATCAGCAAATGGTTAATGTTGCATGAGATTTATATCATCAGCAAGATTAGAGCTTTTTGTTTCAAACTTCTTTGAGTTTTTATTGTCCTTAGTTCTGGCATATTACATTTTTGTAAGTGTTCTATGTGACCACTTCTTCAAAAGAGGTTGTCTAAAACATCCAATTTGGTTGGAATGCTATTTTTCATCTCATATAATTTTACAATACCACTTGCAGAAATGTGCTCACTGATAGTGGATTCTGATAATTTCAATGTTTTGAAAATTTTTACTACTATTTCTTTCCAGCAAAGAACATTCCTACTCCTTTAAAACACAAAAATGCTATCCATTTTTAAGCAGAGGTTATTATACAGAACAGAGTATACCAAGGTAAGTTCTCTTAGTTCTCTTACTATTTTGCAGCTAGTAAGCATATATTGACTTTTTCAGGTCAGTATTAAGCTTATTGACTGGAGGATTTAATATTTACAGTATTTTGCCAAAATCAATATGATGACCTTAAGGGGGAAAAGAAAATGTCTTTGAGTCAACTAAATAACAATGTTTTCTGTTTGTGCCAGAAGCCTGCTGATATTTAAATATATCTATGGTGAAAAATTTGGCATGTAGTTACAGTTAACAGCTCATCATTCTTTGTCTCCTGGAATACTAATTTTTTCAATAAAAAAAAATTATTTTTGAAAAAATCTCTGTCACTTGCTAATACTATCTGATGCTTCAAGTCCTGTTTTTAGAGAAAACTCATCACTTGTCAGTCCAAAGACTTTAATTTTGGAGAAATTCTATTTTTATTTTATATTTTTAACATGTAAAATGTTCCTTTCACTTTTTTGCTAACCATTGGTGCAAATTAGAATCACTTCAAAGTAGATGGAATTTCTTCATATTAATTATTCAGGTTGGCTTTAAAATGCTTTGGAGCTCCCCTCCAGTTTGGATTTTTTGTAATGGGGAGAATCAGAAACCTTTGTAAGAATCCAGTGAATTCTTTGTGTTTGAAATCCCTAATACTTTATTAAATATGATATGGAAATAGAACAGAATACAATATAATTCAAAAATTAATACAATACAATACAATATAATATAATAAAGGTTGATGGCTTATTGTTATTTGCCAGCTTCTGTCATATTGACTTTGATGTTCTGCTTTAGGGAATATGCTTACTTTTCCTCAGTTTATTATGAAAATAAAAATAAAATAAGAAGAACCAAATATTTTAAATTTTTCTAAACACCTTACCTTGCACTGAATTAACAGTGTTCATTGTGCACCAACCTCTAAACCAAAACAATGGGCTACATAGTATATATTTGTAACAAAGACATCTAGAAAACTAGCAAGGTGATGATGCTGTACTTTGTAACATTTCTATGCTTATGTAGTAATGTATAAATACTAAGTAACTATGTATTTAGTTTATAGTTATTAGTGCATGATATATTCTCTTAATTAAGAAAGTGCATCTATATTTTCAAGTTTTGTTTTTACTATGATTGCATTATTCACTTCTTTCATTCTAAATGTTAAACATGTCAGTGGAAGTCCATCCAAGAAGCCCAAACTGAGGAAACTAAAATGATATAATTGTTCTTTTAAGATTTGTTCCATAGACCTTTAAATATTAGAATTGGTAATAGATCAGATTATTCTGGTTTTTATACCCACACTTCAACTAATTTTGAGAAGATGTTGCAGAAAATCTGGAAACAGAGAGAAAAAGGAGCACTAAAATGTTTAAGGCAGCCTATTAATCCACCCTCCCAAATGGATCTGAAAAACAAATTTCTAAAGGGAAAAGCTATCATTTCTCAGGTAAAAAAGAAAAGCTGGTTGGGTTTTTTTAATTATTTTTAGATGGTTTTAGAGATGCCAAAATAAAAATGTTCCTATAAAAACCTCTGGCTATTTTGTTATTCAATGTTCAGCTCTTCACAACTTGATATAGTCATGAACACAGTCATAAAGATAGAACATCAAACTTTGTAAAATAATAGAGAAATCAATTTAAATGTTTATTTTTAATGTATGTAAATTATTTAGCTGTGGTGTTCTAACCATTGTAAAATAACTGATTTGTTGATGTATTGGATAGAACTTCTTTAGGGAACAAAAGACTAAAAAAGGAATTTTTTTTTTTTTAAGTTGAGTTTACCAGTTTTTCTATTAAGAACCTCAAAATCTCTTGGGATGAAAATGGAACCAAAAGCACTACAGAGATGTCAAATTGAGCACTCTGTGATGTCCTAAAGGCTTATTTACTCTAAGAGAAAAATACAAGGGGAGAAGAGAGAAAGCAGCTGTAACAATCCACAGTACATGTGCTGTTGCTGAGATACTGTGTATTTCTTAAAGAAAAAAACTTTGTCAGTATGTAATACAAACTCTTGCTCTGTGCGACAAGGCAAAAATAGCATTTACAGAAAGAGAAAAAGCTATTGCTCTCTTTTAAAACTTTGTTTTGGTTTGTTTTTATTTTCTTCCCCTCTGGATGCAAATATACTTCTTGTATTTTTATCTAAGTGACACCAAAAGTAACTGAAAGGTATATTTCATCATAGCATCAAGTAAAGAGTAAAAACTTCATCAAACTTAGCACTTTACTGTTCTCCTCTTGCCTTGTCACCTTCTTTGCTATTCTTCTACCTAAAAACTTTGTTTAAGAACAGGCCGTTATCTTTACTAACCTTTTAAGCAACCATAGCATGAATAATGGGGGAAGTTAAAACAGAAGATCTGTACAATGTCAGGTGAAAGGTTAATCTAGTGAAAAGTTCATTTGTGCTGACTCTAGCAGTAGCCAGTAACAGATGTCTAGCAAAGAGAAGCAGAGTGGGGCAGCCATGCAATACTCTCCTAGAGTACCTTCCTAGTCTCCAACTATTTTGGGCACAAAACCTTTTTGAGCCAGAGGTATTTTCTTTGTATTTCAAACTCTGGATGGATTTCCTCTCCCCCTCTCATGTTTACCCAACCTGTTTTTGATACCATGTAATGTAAATTACTACAAGGCAGATTGCGATTAATATTACTCTCAGGCAAATACTGCTCGTTTAATAGAATCAGACAATCCTAGAATCATAGAATCATTTGGTTGGAAAAGACCTTTAAGATCTTTGAGTTCAACTGTACCTGTCCACTACTAAACCAAGTCTCTAAGCACCTCGTCTACCCATCTTTTAAATACTTCCAGGGATGGGCACTCAACCACTTCCCTGGGTAGCCTGTTCCAGTGCTGATAATGCTTTCAATGAAGTAATTTTTCCTAATGTCCAATCTAAACCTCCCTGGTGCAACTCAAGGCTATTTCCTCTCCTCCAATCTCCTGTTGCTTGGGAGAAGAGACCAACACTCACCTCGCTACAACTTCCTTTCAGGTAGTTGTAGAGGGCGATAAGGGCTCCCCTCAGCCTCCTCTTCTCCAGGCTAAACAATCCCAGTTCCCTCAGCCGCTCCTCATAAGACTTCTGATCTAGACACCTCACCAGCTTCATTGCCCTTTACTGGACATGCTCCAGTGCCTCAATGTCCTTCTTGCAGTGAGGGTCCCAAAACTGAACACAGTATTCGAGGTGCAGCCTCACCACTGCTGAGAACAGGGGAAGGATGATTTCCCTGGTCCTGCTGGTCACACTGTTTCTGATACAAGCCAGGTTGCGTTGGCCCTCTTGGCCACCTGGGCACACTGCTGGCTCATAAGCAGCCGACTGTCAACCACTACCCCAGGTGCTTCTCTGCCAAGCAGCTTTCCAGCCACTCTTCCCCAAGCCGCTAGCATTGCATGGGGTTGTTGTGACCCAAATGCAGTACTCGGCACTTGGCCTTGTTGAACCTCGTACAATTGGCCTCAGCCCATCGATCCAGCTTGTCCAGGTCCCACTGTAGAGCCTTCCTACCCTCAAGGAGATCAACACTTCCACTCAGCTTAGTGTCATCTGCAAACTTGCTGAGATCAATCCCCTCATCCAGGGGATGTTGTTAAACAGAACTGGCCCCAACGCTGAGCCCTGGGGAACACCACTTGTGTCTGGCCGCCAACTGGATTTAACTCTGTTCACCACAACTCTCTGGGCTCAGCCATCCAGTCAGTTTTTTACCCAGCAAAGTATGCCTGTCCATGCCATGGGCAGCCGTTTTCTCAAGCAGAATGGTGTGGGAAACAGTGTCAAAGACTTTACTAAAGACCAGGTACACTACATCCACAGCCTTTCCCTCATCCACTAAGGGGGTCACCTTGTCATATAAGGAGATCAGGTTAGTCAAGCACGATCTGCCTTTCCTGAACTCATGTTGACTGGGCCTTATTTTCTGGTTGTCCTGGTCGTGCTCTGTAATTGCACTCAAGATGATCTACTCCATGACCTTCCTTGGCACCGAGGTCAGACTCACAGGCCTATAGTTCTCCGAATCCTCCTTCTGGCCCTTCTTGTAAATGGGCGTCACATTTGCAAACCTCCAATCATGTGGAATTTCCGCATTCATCCAGGATCTGCTAATTTCAGGTGTTCTGCAAAACCTCTACATAATTCTGAACATAATAAAGCAAACACTTCTTAAGTTGAAGAGATAATTTTTAATTTTTTCTTTTTTTTTTTATTCTTAACATTACACAGATGACATTGTACTTGCTGTTCCATGATTGCTGTAAAAGAAGGTCCCAAAATAGTGCTCTCATACTACCATGCCTTAGGCAGTTTCCCTGATCTCTTACATACACAGAATCACACAGAATCGCAAGGGTTGGAAGGGACCTCGGAAGATCATCCAGTCCAACCCCCCTGCTAAAGCAGGCTCTCCTAGAGCATGCTAGACAGGACTTCGTCAATAAAAAAGGCAAGAAAATGTTTATTCCTTATTACAAGGGAATTAGGACACTCCCCAGTTCAAGAAAGACGAGGAACTCCTAGAGAGAGTCCAGAGGAGGGCAACGAGGATGATAAAGGGTCTGGAGCATCTCCCCTACGAGGAAAGGCTGCGAGAGTTGGGCTTGTTCAGCCTGAAGAAGAGGAGACTGAGAGGGGATCTCATCAACACCTACAAATATCTTAAGGGCGGAAGTCAAGAGGACGGGAGGAGCCTGTTTACAGTGGTGTCCAGTGACAGGACTAGGGGCAATGGGTGCAAACTGAAACATAAGAGGTTTCAGTTGAATATGAGGAGGAACTTCTTTACTCTAAGGGTGACTGAGCACTGGAATGGGCTGCCCAGGGGGGTTGTGGAGTCTCCTTCTCTGGAGATATTCAAAGCCCGCCTGGACGAAGTCCTGTCTAGCATGCTCTAGGAGAGCCTGCTTTAGCAGGGGGGTTGGACCAGATGATCTTCCGAGGTCCCTTCCAACCCTTGCGATTCTGTGATTCTGTGATTCTGTGATTCAACTGCTAAAACCTCAAATATTAGTTAGGATACGAATGCCATACTGAACTACACATACAGAACTATTCCATAAATTCAATTTATTCTATGGTTTTACATTAACCACATTCTTAAAATTGTAATGAACTTCAAGAATTAAATACAGGAGTTCATTTCAGATATGACTGAGTCAAATAGAATTTTCTTCCGTATTCTCCTGGTAATTGACTATTTGCAGTAGATGTAAATCAAGCAGTCAAGGGAGTGGAGATCAGCTCTTTTAACTGACTGTTCTTTAAAATACTTTCAATAGCCTTTGATGTTCATTTGGGGCAGGCTTTCTTTACATTCTCAAATACATCAGAAGAAAAGAGAAAAAACCTCCAAACTACAGTTTCCTCATCCTCTTGCTAGAGGATGTTATCTGCCTCTGGGAATTATATTTCCAGGAATAAATTATTTCTCCTTCTTTCTTCCAGAATGAGACCTTAGCTCATGTGGGGATGGTGAAAAAGAAAGCTGTTGCTGGCCTAAAAGTTGCCTGTGTCCATCCCTGAAACATACCGAGATCTTTGTGTGTAATAAGTATCAAAATTGAAAATTTCAGAGCATTCTTTAATGCTTTTAAAATTTTAAGTAAAAATGCAGAAATACTTTTAATCACAACAGTTGCTAGGCATCATAATTCCATCTTCTGAGTACATTTGGGAATGTTGTAAAAATTTTTCTGTATTTTCTTAATTTTTCTGTTTTACAGAATAGAAAATTAGAACACTGCAGAGAATACTACAAATAAATACTGAGATCTTCAGAATACCAGAAGTGTCTTGATCTTTTCTGCTAAATGAATGTTTGCATCTTACTATTTGTACACACTTTTACATGTTGTAGATGACAGTCTTGTCTGAAAGAGGTAAACAATAGTGATGTAGATTATATATTAAAAACTTTTATAAAATCTAAACCATTCATGAACAGTAATCCCAATAATTTTCTTTAGTGCACATTAGACTTAATCTAAACTTTTATAAAAAAACATGTTTTTTCTTAAAGAAAAGGGAATTCATTGATTTCTTTTTCCTCAGTATTCAGACATCTCCCTTTTAAAATTAAAATTTCTTCTCTTATCTTCATGGTAGAGTAGTAATGTCCCATTTCCTCTGTCATGGGGAAAATACAATGAACAAAATACAGAGAAATATACTGAAGATAGGAGATGCTTCATTGTTGAGTTATATAATAGAAAATAGAGTGTATTCTTCCTGACTGCAAACTTTTAGCTGCATTTTTCCAGTGATTAGATACTATATAGTGGCTTCAAACATGTCATTTTCCTTTTTTTTGCCGCAATCTATTTACATTGGGAATACGTCTATGCCATATTTGTACTTAGATTGCATGTCTGGAAAAAGATACTGTGAGATGCATAAGCAAGGACTTGGCTGCACATTATTGTAAGGGACTAGAAACTTGTCTCAAAATTGGTGGCAGGCACGCTTAACTACCAGAGCTTAATCACCACGGCAATTGAGTGGGGGAGTTTCAGCCCATCGAGTCCTCCCCCCTCCGCAGGAATGTGTGTCCTGTTATCTTGGACTACACTGTTATCTTGAAGTACACATCCTCCGCAAATGCACCCGGGCCCAGAGTCAACCAACAATGGGGAGGGGGCTCGGACCCCCTAGAACTTACCCCCTAGAGCATACGGTACTGGGCCTGCGCCCCACTGCCGAGTGGGAGGCATGGGTATGCAAAACAGTCATTGACTATGCAAAAAGACAACCCTATGAAAGGGGAACCAGCGGAGACCAGAAGAGAGAGGATCCAGGAACATCTACCCTCCACCAGATTCGAAGCTACATCAGGCGTGGATCACTCGGGCCGCCCCAGCCACACGGACTGCTTTGATCACTCAGGCCGCACGGACAGCACATAGACCCGTGGTGGTAGCTATAGCAACACTCCCGTGCCATTTGTTTCTCCTCCCCTCTTTCCCTTTCTCACTTTCTTTTCCTCTCTTTCTCTGTTTTTCTCTTGCACATTTGTTGTTGGCCAAATAAAGTGACTTGGCACTTGACTCCGTTTTGAGTCTTAATTCTGTTCCCGAGAATGTAAAAGGAACCTAGTCACGATAAAACATTGGAGTTAATCAGAAGTTAAGCCCAGCCGCCCCCAACCTCCCAGAATTATCTGAGGTCGGTTGGAAAGCAAGGGGGTTTAACCTCTGCCAAATTGTTCAACCCAATAGTGGATCGTGACAATTATTTATGGCAGTTGTCTAGCAACTGTTCTATTTTGGAAAACACCAAGGGGGCATTTCAGTTGTGTTTTAACCATTGATAGCTTGACAAGTAATGTCAAAGACAGGTAATCAGTGCCCAAAATATTGTTTAAATTGAAGACTCTGTGTCCTTCCATCATTTAAAGAGTTTGCATATCTATTATTGCAAATAATACTTCACGTAGAAGTTGGGCAGATATAATTACTTCTCTAAAAGTATTTACTCACATTTAAGTGAACTAGGTAAACATCCTAGTATCTGTTGTTTTCTTCACTTTAATACCCTATTTAAAAGAAAATATATATCTTTAAAATATTAGATTCTAAACAAATATTAAAGCATATGAGCAGAAAATGAGCTTTGAACTTACAAATGCAAATTCAGTTATTAAAACATTTCTCTCATCAGAGAGCAGAAGCATGCCTTACAGCCTATTTCTCAACACAAGCTACTCAAAAAGCTTTGGATTTTGAATTTTAGATTCATGCAAAAAAACCAATTTTAAAGCAAGTTACAGGCCAATACTTACCACTGGTAAATAGACAATAAATCGTTTTAGTAGTTAACATATTTGATTAGAAGGAAGGAATGTATTGGATAGGTAGAATGCATTATTTGTTCAAAACTGATATTTGTTAACATATTTATGATCTTGATATAATAAATTATCACAATTTTTCTAGGTTTGGCTAATGTCTTACAACTTACAGAAATAGTTAACAAAACTATTCCAGAGCTCTAAACTCTTTCAGCAGATTATTTAGGGCCATGTTACTCTACAACTGGTCAGGTGAAGGATTCAAGTTGTCCATGAATAAACTCAGCATGAGTGTCTGTAGTACAGAGCAACTATCCCAAACACACTAGATGTTATCTCTGAACCCTGAAAATGTACTGCCTGAGACAATAACTACATATGATTTGGCTATTAATGCAATATAAATGATGGGAACATTGCCAATGATAAATTAATACAGGGAGGCTTTATACTTTTCTGGATCATAGCACCATTTAGAAACTGCAATACCGATGTACAACTAAGTCATCACTAATACAGAATCTCTAGACTTCCTTTTAGACTCTTTGGTCATATCGGGTCATATCACCTCCTTGCATTTGGAAAGTTGCGATCCTAAATTTCATAACCACAGTTACAGAGAAGTTTGCTTGGTTTTAAACAGTGTGCTATTTTCTCTTTTCCACATATTTTTAACTGTAATTTTTTTGAGTGAAAGGGGGAAATACATGTCACTAATTTGAACTGTGTATTGAGGCTAAAAACTAGCTCCTGGTTTCATGGTTCCCTAACAATATATATTAGTTATTATGTGGAGAATAAGAAACTTTCTGACTGAAGGTGAGAGAAAAATATCAGCGGTTACATCAGCGGACCAGGAATTATCCATGGTCAAGACATCTACCAAAATGTGTGAATTTGTACCAAGCATACTTGCAAGTCATGAGAAAAATCTCACATACACCATAAGTTTTACTAATTTAAGTTTTTGGTGTAATCTCTCTATGTATTTTTATTTAGGACTTTATGTTAATAAAACTACTATAGAGCACTGGACTTAATTTCAGTTTTTAAAAATAATCTGTGGGAAGTCCATAGGTCTCCTTGTATTCTGTTTCAGACATTACCAGATTACAACAGATCAGAAAATACATTATGTAACAAGGCCATGCATAATTAAAATTAGCTTTCATGGTTGTTTTGAAACCTGATTGATTGTATCCTTGACATTCCCTCATCTTTTTCATGCTTTCTAAAGAGAAAGAACACAATTACATAATTTTAGAAAAGAGAAAGAAACTCTCAATAAATTCTTCAAATTCATAATTATTAGAAGCAACCAAAATTAGAAGTATAAAAGCTGTACTGCTGGCTTCTTGCCATATCTAAGTAATACCAGAACAGAAAGTTGCAATTATGTTGTATAATTGAATGAAACAAACCAAACCAAACCCAAAGTAACAAAAACATTTAATATATTTATGCATCACTGACCCTTGTGTCTGCGTTAGATTGAAAGAGATAATGATCCTCATTCACAAAAGCTGCAAAAGCCACGGTGAAAATGGAGAAAAACTATAATCAAGATAAACATGGTACAATTAAATAAAACTGTAAAATTAAGATAATCAATTAGAATAGCAACCATAGAACTCCATAATGGTACTCTTAGTCTGAAAGCATTTACTGGATTTTTTTATTATAGAGTTAATGAAATCTATTGGAAATAAGAATAAGTTGAATTATTTTTCAATCAGTACTTTGTGCCATTACAGGTTTATACCTAAATGTGACTCTCAAACAAAAAGGGTATTCCACATTTGCTGGAATTATACTATAATTGTCATCCCACAAATAAATTCACGTAAAGACAGTTTTCAGCTTTATATTTTATAGCACCTTTATCTTTCCAAAATTTGCAGTTGAATCCCCGGATCCCTGCAATAAAACAGTAGAAGAGCAAACAAATGTTGTAAGTCTAGCAAAGGGGTTTTGTTTTTTGTAAGAGAAGACAACAGGAACAAGCCATTGGAGCTTCACTTGCAACACCTCACTTATTTCCAGCTGTTGCATTGACTTGGTACAGGGGAAATTTACATTTGGAATCAGGTTTATAAGTCTGATGGCTAATAAATCCCACTGAATATATGAATGATTTTTTTTCTCTTCTAAGATTAGTTAAAAGATTGGATGATGTTTTAGATTGTATGCTAGGTCACTGTCCATTTAAATTTGCTCTTTCCTAAAGTCTTTGTTATTTTGGAAAGAATAGTTTGAGACGTGGAAAGATATCTTTGGTAATGAAACAATGAATAGTAAATAGTAAAACTTGCACAATGGAAAAATGTCCATATAATACATTATGTAAAATGCACTATGATCTTAATTATAGCAGTTTTATTTGCATGACGATACAGATGCAGGAAATCTGGGGGTTAATCTGAAAGTGGCTCAAAACTGTTACACAAATTAGTGAATCTTTTTGAAAAACATCATATTGTATAAAACATGCAGAGGTAAGCAGAGAGATTTTGTTACTTCTATAGGCTGAAGTTCTTGTGAATATGTGCTTGAGAGAATAGATTGTTGCTGTGGTTTAACCTGGCAGGCAGCTGAACACGACACAGCCACTTGCTCACTCCCCACCTCCCTCAGTGGGATGGGGGAGAGAATCAGAAAAAAAGTAAAACTCTTGGGTTGTTTAATAAAACAGCAGAGGAAAAGAATAAAAATAATAATGGTAAGAGAATATACAGAATATACAAAACAAGTGATGCACACTGCAATTGCTCACCACCTGCTGAAATAATGTGCAGCTCATTCCCAAGCAGCTCTCCCCCCAGCTAACTCCCCCCCCCCCAGTTTCTATTCTGAGCATGATGTTATATGGTCTGGAATAGCCCTTTGGCCAGTAGGGGTCAGCTGTCCTGGCTGTGCCCCCTCCCAGCTTCTTGGGCACCTGGCAGAGCAGGGGAAGCTGAAAAGTCCTTGACTGGTGTAAGCCCTGCTTAGCAACAACTAAACCATCAGTGTGTTATCAACATTCTTCTCATACTAAGTCCAAACCACATCACTATGCCAGCTACTAGGAAGAAAATTAACTCTATCCCAGCTGAAACCAGGACAATTGATTTGAGAATTTATAAAGTAACTGAAAATGCATGACCCATTCCCTGTATAAATCTAAGGTAATTACACATACATCTACCTAGTGCTTGAGAACTTTAGGATTAAGTATGTCATATTTATTAGAAATGATACTTTGATTATGTTCGGAGTATCTCTGGTGATAAGAAATCATAGTATGGATTTCACAAAAAAAATCACATAAAAGATCAAAAACACAAGGGGACTTGCTCTTTATATGTGTGGTAGATAAGGCAAAGGTTAATGGCTGTGTATTATTGGGTAGAAGAGTCATGTCAGATAAAAGAAGAAGCAATGTAATTATGATAATGAAACAGATGGATATAATGATTGGAAGAGGGCTGATGTGTTCCTCATCCATAGTCCTTAAGAACACAATAAAATATCAGGAAGTAAATAAACTGGTCCTCCCCTAGTGCAAGATGAATGGTCAAGATCTAACACTTTTTCCCTTTTATTGTCTTTTAAGAAAATTAATTTGAAAAAGGGAAAAAAAAGTGTTGCTGAGACTATTTAAAATTGTCAAGTGGCTGCTTAGCTTTGACAAGAAACAAACCAAAAAAAAAGCAGAGAAACTAGAACAAAATAAGACTTTTTTTTTCAGGGAAGAGCCAGCTGGACCAAAAAAAGTTATTTGCCTTTTCATTTGATGGTTAAACTGGTGTTATGTTAATTGAGAAGATCGTTGGGTTTTCTTTACACTTTTTTTTTTTTTCAGAAAAGCAAAATGACCAGTATAATTTGCAGTTCTCTACTCTTCTCTGCCTTTACGATGTCATTGATTTGTGT
The DNA here is from genome assembly GCA_017310255.1 of Butorides virescens. Lineage (NCBI taxonomy): Eukaryota > Metazoa > Chordata > Aves > Pelecaniformes > Ardeidae > Butorides > Butorides virescens. The sequence continues at coordinate 99,726 of JADKXX010003371.1, forward strand.
AGGCACTGAACATGAAAAGCCTTTGTATTCTATTACTTTCTATTCCTCATGTGAGGGACTACACATATTTTGCTTAACTTACAGTTTGGTCTTGATCAAAATCACATTGAGTTTAAAGGACAGACTGTTACTGATTTCTACCCTACTTTTGATTAGACTTTTTGTGAAGTATCACATTTTCTTCAGGAAGTTACATGTATAATAATTATATATAATATATTATACCACCATCATTGATTGACTTCAGCTCTGTACAAATGAGCAGGGCATACTGACAAAGCACCAGAGGTAATTTAAAGACACTCCAATCAATAGCAAACCATTTCTACATGCTGTATACAGCTATGTGAATTTCTGGCTCTTTACTACTTCTTCAAAAAACACATTTTTTTTTCCAAGTGAATCAAATGTGTTTCATATTCATCCAAATGCCCTAAATATGGGACTAAAGCAGTATAAATATAACACATAAAAACATCACCCCCCTTGGATATTATAAAAAATATGTATTTCCAAAACTCAAAAATATTAGCTAGCTAGGACTGTATAAGAAGTTCTCATTTAAAAGATCACTCTGTTCTTAGAAAATCATGGGAATTAGTTTTAATATTTAATAATTCTTATTAATATAATTAGTGTCTGGGGTCAGAAGGACTCTATAGAATAATTGGGCTACTGCAGAAGATAAAGTTTTCTAGAGCAAGTTTTAACATATGAATAATGCCATAGTTGAAATATGCTCTTTGTCACAACAAAAGGATTACAATTAAAAGATTATATGCTTTAAAAAATACATGCATAAATTGTGTCCAAATTTAAGACACTGGAAAGATATATTTTACCTTAAAGCCTATGACTCATATACAGTCATTACATATGCACACAATTATGCTTTACAAAGCGAAATCTATCCTCTATTCTGCATGTGTGTAGTACTGAGTTATTCAGCTCAATAAAGGTCATAATAATAATAATCTAAACAGTAATAATGATACTACCTTGGCTTTGCCTGAGGCATGAAGTTATAACACCATTTATTATGTAATGTTACTATGTTCTTGCTAAAACCAGGGATTTAAGGACTAAGTTTTTGAGGTACAGAAGCCCTACTGCTAACCACTTACTTCTTGCACACTATTGTTCACTTCAAACTCTGTTCCAGATGCCCCCCCCAAATGTTTATACTTGCCTACATGTCAACATTTTACACCAGCAAATTACATTGAGAACCGTTAAATGAACAGCAGTTTATGTTTAGTGCTTTCAAATAATATTTGTTACCTGATTTTCTAGATTAAGGTGCATTTGACACCTAAATATAGTCACTCTTTTATTTATTCTTGATCCTCACGAAGTTCTACTACCAGCTCTGCTTCAGGGCAAACAGAGAACAGAGATCAGTAGTTGTTTCTGGCAGGAAACCTGTATTTTCTACTGCTGATTCTGTTGGTTTTATTGTTGTTAATAGGTTTAATTTGTATATTACCAACAGGTTAATATTTTTTAATCAAACAATTAAAGCTTTTTAAAACAGGTGTTAATCTGTCTCTGGAGACACAAAATTTGTATAGACAATTAAGGCCATAATGGTCAAAGGCTGAAAGAAGAAAAAGGATGATCAATTTGTGCTACTTCTATTTCAGGTATGTTACAGGAGAGGAAAAAGATTATTGATTCAAAAGACAAAGCAAGAATGCAAATACGTGTTTTACTTGACAGTGCTGTCACTGGCACTCACTGAAAGATAATTCTTGCACTGGTCCTTGATTTTGGAGTTGTTTCTTTACTTTAGTCCATAATGTTTAATATAAAATATGTACAACCTTTTAAGCAAGAGAAGCGTCTGTACCTCCCCCTCTCTGATGTTTGCCCTAACAAAAGAATCATTCTTTCTGTTGGTTTCAGAGTGGTTTTAAATCTCTTCTACAGTGGCACAGCTTCTCTAGGAGGGCTGGGGGCTGCCCTTCTTACCAGAGCCTGCACTTCCCTAACTTCCTGCATGGGATAAACCTGTCAGTGCCCCAAGCAAATATCTGCAGTCCTGAGGGTTTCGTTGCTTGGACTCAGGGCCAACTTTGATATTGCAACTGTGCTGTGCTGCAAAGGGCTACACAGGTGCCAAAGAGCTGTGAGAGCCCCTGAAGTGGCCCGACCACCTTTTCCCTTCTCTTGGGATGTGCTTTTCAGCTGGGCTCTTGCTTTTTGTCCATCTCTGAGCTACATTGCATCTACACCAGTGCAGAGCCATGTCCTTTCTTGATCCATACCCTGAATCTCACCCATAAATGTGGCTACCTAGTTTGACCTCACACAACCCCCATCATTAATGGACTTGCTGATGGTCATGGGACTGTTGCTAACCCTGGTTACCACCACCAGGCCTGAGACTCTCTTACTTGTGGAATTCCTGTTCCAGCTTCACAATGTAACCTTCCCCATCCCTATGGACTTGTCTGGTGATCTGGTTTCTTGGCTGACCCCTGGGCCTTCCCTGCTCCACTTGTTCGGGTGCACTGGGACATGGCCCACTCCTCCTATTCCCTGATAAAATCATACTTCTGAGAATAACTAAAATATCTTTGAGCAGAAAAGGATATTAATGTTAATTGCTGGGTGAGTTGGAGAAAGCATCATTGGACAACTCACCTGTTTTCTGGTAAATTGTCCAATGATGTTATCACAAGAAAGGAAAACACACCCTTATAAAGGAAAATGCATCAGCTACTACCAGAACAACTATAATTGTATTTGGGAAAGTACCCACTGCTGCTAGGGAGTTAGGCACACTTTGAAAACACCTAATCGAGGATTTTGAGTGGAGGAATGTCAGCTTTTCTGATCCCCATTACACCAGTAATGATATAATTCAAATTTATAAAAATGAAACAACTATTGAAAATGTACTTCAGTCCCTTATTGACAATTTAAGGCTACAAATTGCCATGAGACTGAAGCTGACACAGCAGGTCAATAATTTTTAAGCTGAGGTACCTAAATGGTATGCAAGATGTACCTTAGAAGATGATGATCATGCTTACACTGCAGTGTGGAGTATGCTATAGAAATCTCACCTGCAGAAATTTATCAATGCTATCTGTGTAATTTTTGGAATATGTCTATTTTAATTAAGCATGTTGAGAAATATAGCTGATTAGTCCAGGCACAGTGTCACCCTCCAGTGACTATCCTGCTTTTGGGACCTGAGCTCACAATCCCTTATGGCATGTCACAGAATGATGCAAATGTACTTGCTCAGACTGATGTTAGCTAGGGGATGTCTCATTAAATTATCCTTCAGTTCTGCATTATATAAATAATTAAATCTGCAGTTTGACTTGACAAAGATCAAATCTGGAATAAAAATTATGCAAGATATAGTCAAAATACTTTTAACTTTCTTGTATCTAGGAAACAAATTTTTAGGTCACACAGTATTACAGTTCTTAATAAATAGGGTAAAAGAAAACAGAATATTGTAAATTGCTGGCAAAAACATGAAGAAAGAGGAGAGACTCTGTAAATTGTTCATAACTCCCAGGACTTTATTAAAAGGACCTCCTTTCAGTGCACTAAAAATTAAGCAGTTTTGTTCTGTCTTGGAAGATTCCTTGATTTGTCCATACTTTCCATTCTACTTTTTCACACATCCATTAAACATGCTAGACAAATGCATTATTATTTATGGATAAATTTGTGAAGAATCTCTAATATGAGCATTCAGAATTTGCCCAGACATTTACATATAAACATTAGGTAGATTTGCAAACAGAATTGTTTATATGCCACCTACATAGTCAATTCTTGTATGGCAAAGTGAATACTCTAAAAATCAAAAGAAAATATTTTTATAATCTTTGTTAAGTTTTTCAGGATTTTATTATTCCAAAACAATCTGCTTTTTAATGCAAACAGTTTTTTTATATCTGCTTTTAGTACACACAGTTATCCCTTTATTGTGGTTGTGGACACTTTCCTACTTGAATGACTGTAGATCCACAGTAAAAGCATCATTAATAACAAAACCATTTTTATCATTTTCTCTGAGACTACACAAACAAAAAAGTGTTTCTAAGATGTATAAATGGATCAATCATCAGACTATACTTTAAGAGCTAAGTTGGAACAACCTTTCACCTCCTCAGAAGCAAAGAATATACATGAGAGGAAAGAAGAAATGTTTTTCTGCATTACAGAGAAGTATGAGGTCAGGGATGATCATTAAACCTCAGGAAAAAAGCAATTGCTACTGTGTAGTTTTAGTCTTAATACATATTTATAACAGTATTCAAAAAACCAAATTCAATTAAAGGATACAATATATTTTTTCATTAATTTCTTTGGATTTATTCTACAAAACAAATGGTAGCAGAACTGATTCTTGCTTATTGTCTGTTTGGTTTTCTTTTTAAACAGAAAGGTGAAATGGGAAAATTGCTTTGAATGAGTCATATACATACGAGGACATTTTGTCAGGTCCGTAAGAATACACGAATTTGGTTATTTGAATATATATAGAATTTTTTTTTATTATAATCAGTGTGAAAGTTGAATTTCTGTAACCCTAAATTTTTCCTTTTTTGCCAAGAACACTAAGATTTCAAAACATAGAATTAATAAAAGGCTTGCTGTAGGAATGTCAGTAGAATGACATCATACAGAGACATTTTTGAGATGTCCAGTGAGATTGCCTGTCTTCTGGTATGTGTTGTGTTACTTTCTGGCAAATTTTATATGTAGAACAGACCTTATACCTTGTTTTGTCAAAGTAGTCCTACTGAGGTGTCCTGGTTTTGGCGGGGACAGAGTTAATTTTCTTCCTAGTAGCTGGCATAGTGATGTGGTTTGGACTTAGTATGAGAAGAATGTTGATAACACACTGATGGTTTAGTTGTTGCTAAGCAGGGCTTACACCAGTCAAGGACTTTTCAGCTTCCCCTGCTCTGCCAGGTGCCCAAGAAGCTGGGAGGGGGCACAGCCAGGACAGCTGACCCCAACTGGCCAAAGGGCTATTCCAGACCATATGACATCATGCTCAGTATATAAGCTGGAAGAAGAAGAAGGGGGGACCTTCAGAGTGATGGCATTTCTCTTCCCAAGTAACAATTACATGTGATGGAGCCCTGCTTTCCTGGAGATGGCTGAACACCTGTCTGCCCATGGGAAGTAGTGAATGAACTATTTGTTTTACTTTGCTTGTGTGTATGGCTTTTGCTTTCCTTATTAAACTGTATCTCAACCCATGAGTTTTCTCACTTTTCTGATTCTCTACCCCATCCCATTGGGGGGGAGCGAGCAAGCAGCTGTGTAGTGTTTAGTTTCTGACTGGGGTTAGACCATGACATGAGGTCACAAAAGAAAGAAATCTTTCTTAAACAAACTTTTATTTGATTTACAAGTAAAATTTCTAATTTTCTAATTGCTGACCTTCTCTCCTTGTGATTACTCCATGAAGATTCTCTTGCAGAGCTTTTGCGTATTTTGTCTGTATTGTGCATCCAAAGTAATAACACATTGATGTCAGCTGTGAACTATGTGTGTCATCTGTGGCTCACGGTCAAAAAGTTTGTTTATAGAGCAGTTGGCATAAATGCTTCACTGTGGAATCACCACACTCTAACAATGGAAAATTCTTTGACTTAATCACCTGAGATCTGATGTAAACCACAGTGATATGAGAAAAAACTTTCAATTTGAAAAGGATTGTTCTTTTGGAAAGAGAGACAAAAAAGGGAACCTGGACCTGAATTTGTTACATAAATAAATAGGATGAAAGATTTTATGGCTTTGTGTGCATGGACCTAGATATGAAATTAATTTATTCAGCTTCTTTCAACGTTAACATTACCAAACAAAAAGATTACATATAAGTCAATCTCTGTAAAAACATGAAGTCTATCCTTAAATTTCCTGAGGTATCTTTCTTTTCCAGAAGGAGGCGGCACTTAGCAAAACAGGTCCTACTATTGAATTGCTTTATATCCCAACTGACACCGCCATGTTGATGGAACCATTTTTTAATCACAAACCTCTCTACTGACTTACCTCCAGAGTCTTGTAGACCTGGACTACACCAGCTGGAGACATAAAGACCGTAACTTTGAGGGAATGGCTTGTCTTAAAATGTTCTTAATTTAATAAAAATAAATAGCAATATTAAAATTTTGTTTGAAATTTTTGAAACTTCATGTTGTTCAGTTTCCAGACAAGTTATTAGAACAATTTTCAGAAACCTAGCAGGGAATTTAACAGCAAATTAATCTGCTATCCTGTTGCAGTGGCTGAAAAAAATTTCTGCTGAAATAATTGCTGATTTGGTATATGTTGGATGTGTTCAGACAAAAGCTCAGTAGATCATCTTCCTGCCAGACTGTAAATTTTGTGCATCTCAGATTAATTTAAGTATAAGCTGATTTCCTATACTGAATTAAAACGGTTGGATAGCTTTTTGTGGATGACAGTTTTAGAATAAGATACCTAAATTCCATCTAAATTGTGTTTTCTATCATTAAACTCTATTCAGAATCTGATTAATTCTGGATCTAACCCTTGGAACATAATTCAACAAGCTATTCAAACACATGTTTAACTGAAGAGCATGCTATGTTTTAAAACCACTTGCACATGTATAAGGTTAAGTACTTGTTTGTGCGCTGAAGAGGTCTCAGCTGCTAACACACTGAGTTATCTGCCACAGTGGTCATGGCCTTGTAGCAGTGATTCTGAGTGTTCTGGCTATGTTTTGTAGACCATTGCTCTAGTTTCCCAGAATGAGTGTCTTTGTGTGAGAAAGTACACTCAATTGTCTTTCTTTTTCATATTTACTTTTTGAGTTAATTGTGGTGTTACAAATATGAGTTTTCTGTCTCCTACTTCATCAATGCTCATTTTGGTTTCTCCCTTGTTCATACTCATAGATGCACACTCAGACACACGTGAACACACATTGCATCCAAATTACAACCAAGCCTCAAGGATGAGTGAGTAGGTCAAATATCCAGTGCAATTTTTGTGGGCTAAATAAACACGTTATGAATGTTCATAAAATATGAAGGGAAGTTGTAAAGAAGATGGATCCAAGCTCTTTTCATTGGTTCACATTGACACAAGAATCAAGGGACACAACCTGAAACACAGGAGGTTCTACCTGAACATAAGGGTACACTTTTTTTACTGTGACGGTGACTGAGCATTAGCATGTGTTGCAAGAGGGGTTGTGGAGTCTTCATCTTTGCAGACACTCAAAAGCCATCTGAATGTGGTCCTAGATCACTGTCTCTTGGTGACCCTTCTTGAGTTGTGAGAAGTGGACTACATGACCTCCAGAGATATCTCCCAACATCAACCATTCTGTGGTTCTATGATCTTCCAAGTGGAACCAAGAACTTACTATTAGTCTAATTAGTCTTACTATTTTGCTAACTTACAATTAGTCTAAGTATTGATAATCTAATAAAGATGACTAAAATTATGAACCCAGTTAAAATTATACCAAGAGTTTAAATCTAAAGTATTGAATTACTGAAATGAAATAATTCCTTTTGAAAACACAGAAATTAAATGACTGCATTTCAAAAACATCTTTCTGGTTTTCTAGCAAAGTCTATTAAAGAAATTACACAAAAATTAGCAATTTTAAATTGTTTTGTGTGAGAACTTAGTGGCTCTGGCAGTCCAACATAAAGCAAGAAGTTTTGAAATTGGAAACCAGAGCACAGAACTGCAGAACTCTGATAATTCTAAAATGGGATATTTGAGAAAAGGTCCCAAATCTGAACAGCTGGGGACATAGTCTGCCTAGAATTGTACTACAAGCGGAAATTCTGAGATCTCTAGATGTAGCCTTCATCATCAGAACAATAGCCCTGACACAAGTATTTAGGAACTCATCAAACAAAAAAAAAATCCTAAAACCATTTGTTTTAACAAGTAGTATTTTCTATAAGAAATCTTTCAGTGTAGAATTCCTCGAAGTTTGAAGAGTTCTGTCATAGAAGGTGAGGGAAAAATGAGGAGGAGCCCTTTTACTCTTTTCTTGCTCTGTGTTTATGATCTTATCAACAATAAAAAGGAGGAAAAGTGTTATAAATGCACAGGAAAAGACTGAGTGCTACCACTTTTTCCTTGTTGAGCAAATCAGCAAACTTACCAAGAAAGTAAGTCTTGGTCTGGTAAAAGTTACTTTTAATCTGTATTTTATAACCTTTACAAGTTACTTCCATGCCTGAACTTCAACTTTTCTTTATTTTTTTTTCTAAAAACTCTTATACATAGAAGTCAGATGAATGGACCTCTGTTTGCCTGTATCACTTTTTCCTCCCTCTTCTTCTTAAATGCAGATAGTGCATTCACCAGTCTCGTCACACAATGAAACTTCTGTTTCAGTATAAAATCCTTCCAGGTAAATAATTGATTGCAAATTTATAATCTAAACTATTCAATTCCTATAAGTTCAGCACATCACAATAAAGAAATGTTAGTATGCATTTAAAATTAAAATAGGACATATTCACTGATGACATAGTGGTTGATCTACCTTTTTCAATTGATTTTTAAAGTTATTTTCTTCAGGTAAATACAGTGTCATCACAAACACATGGTTTGCTTAGCAGAAATATAATAACTGAGGAGATTCCTTTTGGACTGATTTCAGCTGATATGCATGAAGCGTGAGATACGGTCTGGCTGCATAGTTGCCAGAGGGACAGCACTGAAAAATAGTAATTCTTGAACACCGGAAGTTGCTTACTGAAGGTTAAACAAGAAGTATATGCATGAAAAAAAAGTCAGTCACTAAAATAATTCAGTTTTTACAGTTTGTTTTGATTCTCTTCAGGATATTTACTATTTCCTCAGGCTGTTAAGGTAAGGTCAGGTGAAAAATTAAGATTTTGAAATATCTGATGCCAACAAAAAGAAGTCTACATTATGTTTATTTAGTTAGATACAAATTTCATGCCTTTCTGATAGTTGTAATAGTAAAAAAACAAACCAAACCAAAACCAAAACAAAAAAACCTACACACCATTCCTGTTATTGCAAAGACAAATAAAAAAATCTTTTCAATCTCCTAAATGAAACAGAGAAAAATGTGAAATTGCCAAACTCCAGTATTTCCATTGCTGAAATGGGACAAGTTAAATGATCTAGGAAAACAAACATGACTGTATTCAAGAATGTTTCACTATATGCATCTGAGGAAATAAGAAGATAGGAGGAGAAGAAAAAAAAAATTATATCCTTCTTTGGACATGTAAAGAAGACTGTCTCTGTAAAATAACGGTAAACCTAATGGAGGATTTAAAACATATGAAAACAAACAAATATTTATGTTCTGAAAATATGAAGAATTTTTGTTTTAAATGTCTGGGAACTGTTGTAATCACTTCTTCTATCTCTCTAAAAAGTTTAGTCAACTTCCAGCCATGGTAGCTTTCTGTTCTTGTGGTCATTATCAGATGTTTGTAGTTTGTATTACAGTTCAGTTTTAGAAAACTAGATAAGGCTTAGAAAAAGGACACTTTGTTCAGTCACTAACTCAAATTAATGTTTCTTTTTTTAGGGTTGCATTCTATTTTTAAATATCAAGTCATTAATATAGTGTAATATGAACTTAGAAAATACTTGGGGATTTACAACCTAGATTAGATTATTACTTTGTTAAAGTCAATTGCTACTGTTAATGCATCCAAATAGTATTAAAGAAATAAAAAAAAAAAAATATTCCAAAAGAAAGAATTAGATATTATAGTTTGATCTTCTGAATAGTATAGACATTTTTTTCCTGGGTTGAACCAGCTGACATGTATTAATCTAAGCCTGGCTTCTGGGATGGATCTGATGTGAAGATTCTAAGATGGACAGAAATTATTATTCTCCTTTGGTGTTAATTAATTAATTACCCCACTGTTAAAAATGTACTTATTTCTGCTTTTAATTTGTCTAACTTAGTTGAAAGGCACTGATTCTTCCTGTATTGTTCTATGCTAGATTAAAGCACTTTTTAGCACACAGTATTTTTTTCCTTTGAAGATGCTTTAATTCTGTGATAAAATTTGTAAACAGTAAAAAGTTTATTAAAGAGAAAAACTAATTAGTGAAAATTTAATATATAGAGGTAATCAGGAAATGTGGGCAGTCTTTTCCTATGCTGGTTAAAGCATAAGTCAGAGTTTTTCCCTCAGCTTTGAATGCATTTAATGTTAACTTAATGTTTTTAACAATCCTGTCCAATAGAGGTGTTAGATATGGACAAATTGTCATGATATGCATCATGTTTGTCCATGTTTTTGAAGGAGAACTGCTGCTTATTTTAATCTCTACTCCTTTCTTCCTATTCTCATTTAGAGGTTCAGAAAATCGATATTTTTGTTTATGTGAACTTAACTGTGATACATTCACTATAGCATAGCTTTAAGTTAATTATCTTTAGCAATGATTGAATTGCTTAGATACTGCTATTCCAATTTACATATATGTAGGATTTATTCATACTAACAGTTTGCTTCTTTACAACTGCTTTTTATTTTATGTATCCAAGTGAGGAACTGGATTCTATAAATCATCCTTCTTTCTTTCTTTCTGCCCTGAACAGTTACTAAAAACCTTTCAGATTTTTGTGTGTGGAGTATGGGCAACAAAGATAACAAAAGCAACGAAATGGTACTGGGGGGAAAAAAAACAAAAAAAAAAAAAGAAGAAACATCTGTGCTTGGCTTTATTCTGCAAGTTTTATAAAAAATGATTTCACAGATTGCAGTCAGAAGCAGTGATTATTGAACAAAGTCTTCCCCAAAGCACTCTGATTTTTCCTTTACAGTGACACTTCTATCCAAAGCTAAGCACTTTCATATTTGGAATGTACACTGAACTGTGACAATAGGCATCCTGATATTCAGCTGATGAGAAGTATAGAAAATCCTAATACTAATATGGCTTTCCATGGGGATTATTCAAAGGTATAAAAAAAGGAAAAAAAGGAAAAAGAAAGAAAAATAATATTCGGAATTATTTGGTCTATATCTAAAGGCTGTGCTTTTAGGGTAACACAAAAATTGAATGGCTGTAGTTCAGAGACTGAACTGCCCAGAGGAGTACAAGGCAAACAAAATCTAGAAATTACCTCTTGCATTTTTAGACTGTGTTTTCATTTCTTTAGTAGGACTACAGGGCACAGAGAGACTCAGTGGATTAGGCTTCGTACATGATGCTGTAGATTTTGAATCTCTTGTTCAGAATGAATTGTTATTACTTTTCAAAGTTTTAGATATTTTTAAAGAAGTTGGGTGGGGTTTATTCTATTAGCTTTTGTTATCTTATTTTCCAGTTAAGAGTTTTAAATTGTTTTACCAGTAGAAAACTTTGATGAGTTCATATAAGATTGCTCTCTGCCTGTTTGGGGGGTGTGTGTGTGTATTTGCTTGTTTTTTTTTTTTTTTCGTATACTCAAATGATACAGAGTTAAGGTGTATAGGTTTTCTTATGCAGATGGTTTAGTTAAGAATAACTGGCATGAATTTATGGCACAGATCATGGTCCGTAATCTCCTCTGGAGCCTGTTTGTCTAATACTGACCCTTTTGTCCCCCACATCTATGAACCTTCCTTTAAACCAGCAACCATTTTCCTAAGAGACCGTAAAATCTTTAGTTTGAAGAAATTATAATATTTCTCATGGTATGAATGATTTCCACATTTCTCAGTGAGATCATATAAGTCTCACTGCACTATCAGCTGCCCTGGGCATTTCCACTGGCTCTCATTGCAGCAAGGTCATAGAGGCCAAGAGCAAAAAAAGAGGATGAAAACATATGCAGGATGTGTAGTAATGCAGGATCAGAACTTTAACTAACCTTGCCAAATAGGAGTCCAGGTGAAAGTGCTTGCATCTTCTCCCTGTGTGTCTCTGTTGTAGGTGACTCTTCACGCTGTTGAAAACAGTTTTCTCCATTACTACTGTTTACAGCAGCCTAGGGCCCTAAGAAACAACTATATTGTATTCCTTCTGACTCACGGTATACACTTGGACTTAACCTCTGCCCCACAGTGTTAATCTTTCAGTCAATGTCAAAAGAGGATAACAAATAGTAAAAATTTACAAGTACATAAAAATGTACAATGAGCAACTTGGTCCTAGGTGTTTGAACTCTTAACAATTCTCACAACTTGATTAACTGGTGCTGACTGAACTTTTAGTGAGGCTCACAACTTGATTAATTGGTACAGCAATTCTCTAGGTCAGAATTTCCGACTGTCCTGAAAACTCCCTCCAGGCAGCTCCTTCTGTGCAAGGACAAAGTTGTGTGTTTATGTTAACTAATGTCCTGAGTAAAGGATTTGGGCCTTCCATCCAGAGACTCCCCTAAGGGTTCCTGCTACAAAACTGATCAAACAGTATATAGACAAAGGAGTTGCAATTCAGAAATACAAACTTCCTGCAGGTGCAGAAATGGTCACATAAGACAGTCTTTTGTACATACTTAAGAAAGTTAGGGGATGTTTTACATGTGGATTAAGCAAATCTATGGCAATGGATCATACCCATGCTGAGGTGGTCACACAGGACTATGGGCCACCTGCATTACGAGACTTCAGCAGAAGAGTCAGCTAAAGTTGCTGTTACAGAGTCTTGCAACAGAGACTCCCATTTCCATCTGGACAGTGACTAGCTGTCCTGTGCCTGACATTTCCACACATGAGAGTCATGCTATTCAAAGGACCAAATGAATCAGCTTTGCTTGCTTGCTTGCTTTTAAACAAACTGTCCATAGTGTCTGTGCAACGAGAGAAATTATATGACAACTCCATAAGGATGTCAATTTAGTTATAGGTGAGTTGCATGGGAATATATCCATAATTACTGCAATGTCTACAAATAAATCCACAGTGACCAGACTGTATATTGCTGTTACTACCATAGAGCTACATAATATCCTTGTTCCATGTATTTTGTCTATGTGTAATCATCACCCAGATTCTAAACCTTGGCCTTAGATGTTTCTGCAATGCTTAATCTAACATAGTTTTAGTCTACAGTTCTTAAATGCTGCTGAAACAGCAACATCTATCAATATAATTTTATGGTGGGTTTCAGTAAAGCTAAGCCAAACGTGAATAAACGGCATGAACCATCATTAAATGAACCATTGTGAAACAGTTGTCTATCTACTTATTTGCTTTTCAAATACAATCCAAATATTCTTTGTAATGATAATTACTTAAAAAAATGAGATGGGGAGAAGGGGAATTTTTCATAAGATTGTATGACTTCAGGAAAATAAAACCAAAATGCAAATTAAATTTATGATAAGTTATCATGGATGGGCATAGTATAAATGTCAGTCTCTAGATACCTGAAAAAGAATGAAATATTACACTTACAATTTTTTTGTGCAAGACACCTGCTTTAACAACCAGCTACCAATGGAAAGAATCCTGCAGACATTAGTAGGATTTATGTTAGGGGTTTTTACATCAAATACAGAACAGCTCATGAAATATACCAGTGTTCACCTAGTTCTATTTGTCTTCAAAATAAATATGCTTGCAACAAACCCATACGGTTAATTTTCAAAGCCAAATAGAAAGCTTATTTAGCATGTCTGTCAAGAAAACACTGGAATGAGAAGGCAAGCAAAATCTGAGATTGTTTTTTGAAATTAAGAGTAACATCTGCCATTTTAGTCACAGTAATCAGACATGTCTTCTAAGAGACTCTAAATAGCATGTACCTGTTAAACTTTCAAAGTAATCCATCTGCCTTGTTATATAAATAATTCTATAAATATTGCACTCCAAAAAAGAATATTTTATTAATGAAGCCAAAACATAATTTTTGCAAAAGTTTACACTTCAATAAACATTTATGGTAACTGAATCCTTAGAATAATTAATCTAGAAATTAATGTGCATTCAGTATTAGAATTATTATTACATAAAAATATTTTTTCACTATTGATAAAACTATATCAGAAAAATGTAACATGTTTTACAGCATGATATCACATATACCAAAGTGCTGAAATAAACACAATGGTTTCAGTCAGTGGGATTTTGAGTTCTCAATATCTTACAAGTGTCATAATGATCCAATTCCTCTCCTGTATCCTATTTCAGGCTTTAAAAATCTGCCATTATTCAAGCACTGTCAGTTTGCATGGTGAATGTCTGAAAACAGTGTGGTGGGAATTTAAGTCAGCACCACCTTATGCATTTGTTGTTTTATTGAAGTCACTTGTTTATTTGATAGATCCTGCTGACTGTATCATAGGAATCTATGGTAACCTAGGGGTCCTAGACTTACATGAGAAATATTCTCATTGATATGAAGTGTTAGCTTTGCAATGCTAAGTGTTGACAAGGTCTAACTTCAATGTTTTTCTGATGGAAATTAAACCCCTGATTATTATTGTGTCAGTAAATTAGTACAGTAAACTATTTGTGAATCAATAGATTGAGGAACTCTGTGCCCAGATTCTTAATGCCCCTCTAGGGTTTGTTCGGTCTTTTGTTTGGGGGGTGGTGAGAAAGCTTTAGGGGTTTTACCTGGTGCCAAATGTCTCTACTGCACAGACGGTTCACAGCTTTCTAAAGAAAAGATATCTCATAGACTTAGAATCATAGAATCATTTAAGTTGGAAAAGACCTTTAAGATCATCAAGTCCAACCATTAACCTAACACTGCCATTAAACTTTTCCTTCCCCAACTCTGGGTTCTTGTATGAAGAACCATACTGACTTTTCATCTGTCTCAAAGAGGGGGTAACAAATTAGTGTCCCCATCTCCTCAGTATCTGAACCTTATTACTTTTCCTCCTTATGTTTTTATGAACAGCTGTCTGGAAGGTGAAGTTCCATAGACAAAAACCTTTAAAGGCATTAGGTATGTAAGGTCCATATGTAGCTCATCAAGCCATGATGTCTGGAACACAATCCAAGAAGGATGCTCTCTCCTCTTCCCATCAGGACAGACAAGAGCTTTTATCTCTTTCAGTTCTGAGGAATTTTTTATCCTTTTTGCTGTTCATCCTTTATTTTTCT
Organism: Butorides virescens; assembly: GCA_017310255.1. Classification (NCBI taxonomy): domain Eukaryota; kingdom Metazoa; phylum Chordata; class Aves; order Pelecaniformes; family Ardeidae; genus Butorides; species Butorides virescens. The sequence goes on from JADKXX010003371.1 coordinate 114,761, forward strand.
TAGTTCTCTGGAGGCATCACCCATCACTCCTGTTCCTAGTCTTTGGTTGTTCCTTGGTTTTTGGCTGAAGCAATCTATTCAAAGAATAACTATGATTGCTCATTGGTACCCCATGGGTGATGCTCCTGAGGGTCCCCACAGCTGGACTACTTCTTTTCCAGGAGCTACCCTCACTCTGCTGCATGCAAAGCACTTGCAGTAGAAAGCCTGTTCTCTGTGTCTCTATACTCCTTGGAAAGAGTTATCCAAAGGCATTTTTTGCCCTTTGATGGACTGTCGATATACCTCCCTGCTGGCTTCTCCCTCCTATTACATCCAAGACCATATATACAAGAAATCATAGAGCTTTAAGTGAAAGTCAAGCATGGGATAAACTGTAGCTGAACAGAAAAGTATTACAAACAATAAAAGTCTGATTTCTTAAGAAGCCAATATGACCCATGACTTAGATTTGTGATTTGGCTGTGGATGTGTGAGGAAGAAAAATTAGGAAATCTTTTGTGATCAAAGCAACATTCCAAATTGATATTTCTACTCCAAACAAATTGTTTTTGATGGATCAATGTTTTGTAAAGAAAAAAATTGCTACCATATTCCTGACCAGCCTAATAGAAAGGCCAGTATATAGTTTCCACTACTATATCTGGAATAGATCAGTAGTAAGGGTACATGAGTTATAAATTCCAAAAATATAAGTGGAAATCACATAAATATAATACAATATTTAACCAGTTTTTAGAGTTTGATATGTTAGAGCTTCATTTTTGTGTAACACTTCAGAGCTAATTAATAGTAAAGTAGTACTTAAATCATTAAGAATATATATGCATTCCTATTTTGATATAAACTAATAAGTAAAAGTATTTGCAGAATTATGGTATCACGATTGATCTTAGCTTGCAGAAGGTTAAAAAATAGGTCAATCCTATGAAATGTTGATACATTAAATTTCTTATGAGACAACTTTTTGTTTGTTATTATTACTATTCAGATGGTCTACAAGAGTGTATCCTTAATCATAAATTTCATAACATTGATATATACTAAGCTGATTACATAAGATCTATTGTTAAGTTCATATTTTTGAACAAACATGATCCTTGCTCTCCTCTTGGAATCCTCACTTAAGTTATGCATCAACAACAGCTTTTAGTAATTAATATTTTCTGATAAAATAGAGCCAATAGAGACACCAAAAGTGTGTCTGATCATAACCCTTGTCATTGCCCTTCGTGATTATTTATGAAGCCTGTGCCTTTTCAATATAATAGTAATACATCAACCAGTGTTATGATGGCCCAGTTATTTTCACTTTATTGTATCTTATCAAGTCAGTTTTTAAAATATTACTATAGTAATCAAATAATTCTGATCTCTCTCTCTAGTATTTCTGAGCAGTTAATACAATACACTGTTTAAGTATGACATTCATGCCTGCAGGTTCAAATTATGTACTTTTTTTACCAAACAACATTCATAATTACATTCTTCACACATGCATTTTCCTGTAGTGTGTTGTATAGAAGAAGCAACTGAAAATTTTCCCTGTGAGCATATTAACCATACTTGTGAGTATTTATTGATTGTCGCATAAACTCTTTCTATAATTCAGATACTTGGCCACTGGCTGAACTGATTCTTGTAGATCTATAGCTGCAATTTTATATATTAATAATGCAGTCCTGGTAAAGGAACTAGAAACCATTTTCATCTTCTTGACATATTGCTGTGGGATAAATAATAATAGCAGGTCAATCTGTCTGTTTGTCCTTATCCTGTTTTCTGGGAGGATGAGTAGTATGCTCTTGGCACACATATTCCTTCAAATGTTGCTCAGTTAAATATATACCCTTCCATGCAGGCAACAATAGTGTTTTAGTGCAAGCTAGGCACTAACCAGTATGAAGTTCTAGATAATGAACATTTGTCTGTCTGCCCCTTTCACCTTTCTTTCTTCTTTCCTTCCTTCCTTCCTTCCTTCCTTCCTTCCTTCCTTCCTTCCTTC
>JADKXX010003372.1:0-21450 GCA_017310255.1 Butorides virescens
CTTCCTTCCTTCCTTCCTTCCTTCCTTCCTTCCTTCCTTCCTTCCTTTCTTCCTTCCTTCCTTCCTTCCTTCCTTCATTTCTTCTTTCCTTTCTTCCTTCCTTCCTCCCTCCCTCCCTCCTTCTCTCACTCCTTTCCTTCCTTCTTTCCTTCCCTTGTTCCCTCTTTCCTTCCTTCCTTCCTTCCTGTTGTCATTTAGCTCCCGTCAGCAAGCACAGATTCTTGGTCACCCTCCCCTCCCTGGTGGGATGGGGGATAGAATCGGAAGAGCAAAAGTAAGAAAACTTGTGGATTGAGATAAGAACAATTCATTCATAATACTAATAATGATAATAGTAACAACAGCAACTACAACAACAACAACAACAATAATAATAATATATTGTAATGAAAAGGAAACAAGAGAGGGACAGAGAAAAAAAAGCCAGGAAAAAAACTGTGATAGAGTCGCTCCCCACCCACTGACTGATGGCCAGCCATGGCCTGAGCAGTGATCACTGCCACCAGTCAACTCTCCCTGGTTTATACACTGAGCATGGCGTCATATGGTCTGGAATAGCCCTTCGGCCAGTTGGGGTCAGCTGTCCTGGTTGTCCCCCCTCCCAGCTTCTGGTGCCCCTGGCAGAGCAGGGGAAGCTGAAAAATCCTTGACTGGTGTAAGCACTACTTGGCAACAACTAAACCATCAGTGTGTTATCAACACTATTCTCATACTAAATCCAAACTGCAGCACTATGCCAGCTACTGGGAAAAAAATTAACTCTATCCCAGCCAAAACCAGCACACCTCCTTTCCACAAAGCTTAAGCTTGCAAGCTATTCTTGCTTGTTACTACATATGTTTTCAGATAGGAAAATTAATTTAACATGACCATTAACTCCTATACTTCAGGTAATGTCCACATTCATAGGATAAGAAATATACATTTTAATTTGTGAAATATGAATAGCCTGAAAATACTTCTGCTAGAACATTTTATGATCATCCTTTTTTAATATTAAGACCAATGACACTTGCAATCCCTACTTTCCCTTCTTTTTTCTTTTTCCTTTTTTTTCTACTTTTTTTTAATCTTTCTTTATAAATTGTATTGTTGCTCAAGCAGTACATGTGATGCAGGGGAACAAGAAACTTCAGGACCTCAAGTAGATACTCTCTCACATTTGGTTGTGTAGAGCAAGGTAAGCTGCAGTTCACTGCAACAGCATTCTCTGAATGGTGCCAAAAGCACAAAATAGCTCATATTTTCTTGTTCTAGGAATCAGGTAAGAGCAGAGCTATGGTCTTTCATACTTTCTGACAGGGTGGTGGTGGTGGGGTTATAATTAAATACTTTCTGTGGCAACAGTTCATCATTTATTCACTATGAGAAATACATAATAATGATGACAATGCAAAAGGGCTAATAAATTGCTAGTCCTTCTACAGCTATAAAATAATGTAAAAATAGTGATGGAACATTTATAGTTCTTGACATGATACAGCAAGTGGAGAATATTACTATCAAAGATTAATTTCATTTGGAAGAAGTTACCAAGGGCAAATATATGATTAAAAACAATTGTATTTTAAGCTAGATATTAAAAAAAAAGATGGCAACTCATTTGTCCTGAATGAATTGACCGTATAACCTTGAATGGAAAAAAAAAAATTACTAGACATCCAAAGGATTAAGGCAGACACTGACAAATTGATGGAAGTCTGTCAATGAATCACACAAAATTGTTTAGTCTGTCATTGAAGAACTGTGCATTGTTTAATGGATTAAAGTGTTCTAACAATGTAGTATCTTAGCAGTTTTTACAGATGTAAAACGTGAGTATTTTGCATAGGTATGCTATCAGCTCAGACGGTCTTATAACTTTTCTTCTCTGGGTCTCAATACAGGCACCTTTTCCAAGTTGCAAAGAGACTCTGCAGGAAGGTTACTCTTAATTTCAGAATACAGAGCAAATTTTATTTTTTTTTCCTGTAAATATATTCAATAGATGGACAAGACTAATAATCTCCCAGATTAACATTTAATATGCTTGCTACTTGAGATGAGGCACTTAATGTGTCTTTGCTCGTAAACCATCATTAGTCAGAGGCGGACAGGTGGCCTCTTGCTCCTTGGGATAGGTTGATCCTTGATGTTGCTAAATCATCATCTTTCCACGTATTTTTTTTTCTTAGAATTTTATACATTCCCACATCAGTGCTTTTCATCTTTAATCCGAGTTGCTGACTGTCCTATCTCAATTATCCTACCTCTTCTGGCATTGTACCCTTGTTATCTTTTTGATTCTTTCCCATGCATTTTCTCACAGCTGTTTCACAATTTATCAATTTTCTCAAAAGTTTGAACCAAGGTTGCACACATCTGGATTGTATCAAAACTAAACTTTAGATCACAGGCAGTGGAACCACTTGGAAAAGATTTACAGCCTTATGCTATTTCCCTATTCACATAGATTCAGCATCCTCCATAAAGACAAAGTTTGATATAGCTGTGATCTGTATGCAAGGAAGAAACACATCAGAGGAGAATGATGGTGTACATTGTGTTAAGGAATCCTTAGAGTATTTTGTTCCGAGGTTACTTTACCTAACTAAAAAGCCATTAACACTAGACTAAAATGATTACTTCACATCAGTGGATATCTCTTCATTGGCTTTGTTTGGATTTGTACCTGGCATGGTAAATGGGATTGGCATACCATAATAACTAAAGAAGTGGTAGCTTAAAAATGTCATGGAATACCTTGGTGGTGGAAGATGATAATTTTTTTTCACAACATTCAGAGTTTATTTGACCATAGAGCAGAAGAAAAATTATTTAGGAGGAGGAAAAGAGTTATAAATTGACCAATAGCTATATAGTAGGACAATATAAGGCTATGTAAATGTTAAAAAGCTTTTCATGTAGCTTTAATATTTAGAAAATGTAATTTCTCATTAAAATAAAAAGACAGGGAAAATGAAAAAAAGAAAAATTACTTCAAAACCAGAAGATTGATTTCATGGCCAGCCTCTTTGAACACATTCAGAACTTAAATCCCTCATAGACATAGGAAGTCACCTACAGAGATAAGCTGACAAATAAAGGGCCTGGGATTTTAAGTTAATGACCATTGTGGGGAAATGTAAAAATGAATTAAGCACGCACAAGTTCTCAGAAGACAGGTGTTATTGTAACTTTTTAAAATCACTCAACTCTCCACAGTTTTTCAGATTTGTCTTAATTTACTGTAAACTGTATTTCCAATTTGGTTAACTAAATGGAATTATATTTATAATTTACAGTGTTTTCTATTGCCATATTCTTGTTTACAGTGGCTAACAGTAAATAATACTTTTTGCTGGCTGTTTACAGAAACAGTTCGCTACCGGTTTAGGGTCATAATATTTCTAAGTGAACCCAACTTTAAGGACAGTGAAATATATTAAAATTAAATTGCTAAGAAAAGTAAAGTAAAAGTAAACCATGGTCATTTTAGAATCCATCTGAGCCTTCCCTAGTGTAAAAAGAAAAGTGACAACAATGACTGAAGACTTTACAAGTCCTATTTTCTGGGATAAGGTGTAGTCTGGTTAGGCCAAGGAAACAACTAATAGCAGATCCCAACTTTTAAAAATTGAAATTATGATCAAAGAGCATATTTCAGCAACCAAGGAATACAAGCTATCATAGGACATAACAGTATTTTAGCCATATTCTTTCTAATTGTGTGTTAGGAAGATAGACTAAGCTGCTAAAAAAAAAAAAATTGTCAGAAAAAATGTCTACAACATAAATAGATTTATTTTACAACAATGATATAAAACATTTCCATATATTGTGTTAACACAAGGAAAAGAAGTGGGTCATGGAACACAGTTTAAAGACATAATCTGCACAAGTTCCTTACATTTTCTTGCTAATTAGGTTACGTTAACATTTATTTTATAAAAAGCAATATGTTTTAAATATTTTGAATTCTTTTTTTTTATCCACTTCTGTGGATAAACTGAAAAGAAAAATCAAAATCCTTATGTAGGATTTTTCATACATGACGAAAAAAGGTAAAAAAATCTGGAAATATGAATTAACTAAAGAAACTATCATCTTGACCAAAACGTTCCCACTCATTACAAATGCATTTATTTAATCCAAGGCCTTTTATTCCAGAAAAGCAAAGGCTAGGCATGCCTATTAATATTAATATTAATTAATGCAGAGCACCTCTGACACAGGAAGGTACTCTGTCTCATTTTCCATAAGAGGAAATATAAACAGAAATACAATTTTTTCATTTAATAATATTGTTAAAATAATAATTTTCCCTTTCTTTTTTTTTTTTTCAGTGGGGATGTCCTATGTGTTCTCAACATTCTCTTTCCAATTTTCCTTTAAAATTGTTTGCAGGGGTTTTGTGTAATGAGAGATATCTAGTAAATGCCTAGATTTAAGGTGGAGATACTTTCAAGTTTAGTGAAGGCCATTTATTTCAATCACGCTAATAGGACTCCAGCATGATTTTAATCTGATTCTCTGGAAAGTTTTCTGCTTAAGGAACTTCTCTCACTTCTAAAAACAAAGGAAAGTACAGTTTTGTTTTGTTTTTTATCCTTGGTCTTTTTGTCACGTGATAGTAAATTCAGTACTATGCATTACCTACCCAGAGGAATGAGGGATTTAATGTATTTTTACAGTATACTATACTCTTTCCACGAAAAGCCACCTGGCAGCTACTGAACACCTGTTCTCTGCATTGATAGAAAAAAGAGAGAGATATCTTCTCTGAACCCCTACCAGTCGCCTTCTGTGAGGTCTCAAAAGAGCCAGTCCTTGCTGCCCTTAGCAGCCATCTTTAATAGTTATTTCTGCCTGTCTTTCTTCATCCCAATTTCTGTGAACAAAGACAAGAAGCAACACACCAGTGTTTCTATGTATCAAAAGAGTATGTTTCAACTCTTTTAATATTTTGTTCAATAAGCCCCTTGATTAGTTGAAGGAGTTTAAGACTTAACTGAACTAATTTGTAGAAAATGGACATTTAACTTTTGACTTTTGTAAATTCTGAGGCTTAAAACAAGACCAACAAAACCTTACAGAGTGAAGGAGACTGAGTCCTTTTTACTAAAAGAGTGAAGAACTGCTCAATGCAAACTGTAGAGCTGGCTGAGTAATCATGGTAGGTAGAAGTTTCAGGATGGTGTCAAGCTGTAAATATTTGCAGGGTATGAACATCATGAGTGAGATCTTGACTCCTTCCAATCAATGGCAAACCCCCAACTGATTTCAGTAAGACTAGAGTTTTGGCCACAGCAAGAGAAGAAATTAGATAGTGAAAAAGAGGCATAAAAAGAAGAGATTAAGATGAAAAGGAAAAATTGAAGATAACAACCCTGCCTCTTCAAAAATTGCATATTTATATACTAAAAAAAAGGTATACAAACATATATATGCACATTCATAACTACTACATATACTAGTATGTAAAAGTTATGTATGTATTATATATACTAGTATATATAATGCATATTAATATACAGGTCTATTGTTTAATAAATCCATAAGGAGACAATTGAAGGCCATCTTATTTCTAAGATCCAATGAGTTTCTTTCAGAGTAGGTTATGCTATGACAAAGAGCTATACAACCTATTTGTTTTTCACATTATGCTATTATAAGTATCAAGCTCTAGGGTCTGTTTATTTTTAAGGTACAGTGTAGAGAGTTTTCTAGTGTTATGAAAAGTGGACTTGGTAGATAACAGAAACTTGATTTTCTTCTTTGAGGGAAATGCTTAAAGGTAAAATTTGACCAAGATGATACAACAATAGGTAGGCTAAGATTTCCGGAAAGAGGTATTGCAACTGGAGTTCCTTGGGAATTCATCAGATAGTATTTATGTCTCCTATTTGCTGATGCCTCTGAACAAAACATTTTGCTGAAATGTGTAGTTCATTTAACAAGATTGTTCCTGTACAGGAAGGGCTTCCAAACTACTAAAATAGAATGTGAAGATTATTTATTTTGCTTGATTTGCATTTCAGTCTTTCTGCAGACAGGAAAATAATTCTCAGCTGTTTCTATTTGTGAAAGTGTGTCTTCTGATTGTTTTGTATAAAGGAAGTAACTCTAAGAGTATGTACTCTGCTTCATTGATTTTTTTTGTCTGCTGGGAAGCTAATGACAGGTCTCAGACATCTCACAATGCTCAGAACAGAGGTAATGTTGGTATCATCATTAGGACCACTACAGTCAGAAGAAAGGGTATCACTTTCAAACTTGGTGATAACAGCAAGCTTTGTAACAATCGTTGTAATCGTTAAATAATAAAGTTAAGCTTTGGTATTCTAATACAAGATTCTTAGAGAATTCTGCTAACAGATTATTTGTCGCAGCAGTAATTAAAACTGAAACAATAATTAGCGACTCCAAAAAAAAGTAACAATTATGTAGTTAGTTTGACAACATATTTTAATATTTTGACAATAGTTTCAATGAACGCATTTCCTTCTCTTGCGGGAGTTAGAATGTCAGCAAAAAAAAAATCAATATCACTTCCAGACAATAAATAAAACCTTATTAGCTTTTACTGCTTGTGGTATCTCATATAAAGATATTAACTCTTTGTGTTCCCAAGCAAACTACTTTTGTTTTTTCCTAAAGCTCCAGAGCAGAGCATCTCTGAGTCAACACTGGTTAACATCTTATCTTCAGAAAGGGACCTAGGCTGGTCAGCCTGACCTCAATGCTTGGTGATGGAGCAACACAGGACTGCCAAGGCCCTATCTGAGGGCACTGTGTCACAGAATCATAGAATCACAGGATGGTTGAGGTTGGAAGGTTTCCCAATACGCCTATATATAGGCATAACCTGTCCCTGCTTCGTATTAAAATTAGTTTCAAGAGGTCATTTCCATAAGTCCCTCCCGACTGCACATGCTCAGTGATTTGAGTCGGTGGTCTTCAGGGGTCATTTACTTCAACCACTCCTCTTCTTCACCTTGTCCTTTTTGTGAACTCCAGCTTCTACCCCCCTTATTCCACTGTCAGAACAACACAGCCGGTACCAACCGGCTCCCCATCCTTGGCTATCCTCATATCAACAAAGTGCCAGACCAGACGCTTTGTTCTCCGACAGGCCTTCCAAGGCCTACAACAAAGATGGGCCATTTCCTACTAATCTCTCCTCTTCCACATTCCCTACAGTGTTAGTTCCTTATCTATAGTTTACTTTATATGATTAGTAAGTTAATCTAAAACACAATGTTAGCAATCTAAGATGGATCTACAGCTGGCTTCACAAAGGTCCTTTTGTTAACCCTTTTGCCTCCCTTCAGTCCCCCCTTTTCTTTGACCTTTGTGGAGCCAACCTTAATCATTCCATTATTCTCCAGAGGCCCTTTTTAAAATATCTCCCCGTCTCCACCTGGTGCCGTATTTTGTTCTTTTTCCATTCACTGTAGGAGTCTCCTGTGTTCCAAAAACACCACACGACACACTGAACTGTCATACAAAGGACTAGAGACAGAAGGATGGTTATGATCATTATGATAAACAATTGCTTCAGCCATGTAATTTTTCTATTAAGTCACTAAATCCCCAAGATGTGTTATCAAGCCCAAATTTGAGATAAATCCCTTTCAATCCTCTTGTCTTGATTAACATAGGTACAGCAATGATCACCAATAACCGTACACAAGCCTCCTGCTTTGGCAGTCTAATGCCATTCGATTCTGCAATACAACTTTACTAAGGGATGACACCTCTGTCTGCACATTCTTTATAGCATGTATTGTCAGGTTTTCCATTTGCTCTAACACTGCAGAAATGTTTACTATGGCTTTTCCTACTTCCAGCCACAGCAGGAACCATCTGACTAAGCTATGCCCATAACTGATCAAAATGATTCTTGTCATGGCTCTGCTTAACATGCATTTCTGCAAGTGCCTGACAAGGTTCTCTGTTCCCTGGTGTACCTTATCATGTTCTGCCCTGGCAGTTTCTCTTATTATTGTAGGTGGCACCGCTATTTGGCTGGTCGGCATTATAGCTTATCCTCTTTCATCCTTTTTAGCCTGCAGTTTAGTAATCAGTTTTCCGTCCTTTTCATCATATTTTGGGGGTTCTTTAGGTAAGGTTATACATCTTTACCTCTTTCCAGGACTAAAGCTAGGATGCCTTTTTCTGCAGCCTCTCCAGCAGCCTCATCTGCCAATTGATTACCTGTTGTGGGGACAGTTTTACCTGACTGGTGTGCCTCACAGTGCATTATTGCAACTGCTGCTGGCTTTTGGATGGCTTCTGATAATTTCAATACTTGTTCTGCATGACGAATGGCGGTTCCTTGTGCCGACAAAAGTCCTCTTTCTTTCCATATCACTCCATGTGTGTGGACTACTCCAAAAGCATATTTAGAGTCTGTCCATATGTTGACTTGTTTTCCTTGGCTCAGTTCTAGCACCCTGGTAAGCGCTATTATTTCAGCCTTCTCAATTAAAACTGCTGTTTACATCTGTATACAGCTCCAAATCCGGCTCTTCTAATGGGGTGTCTTTAAGGTCCAGTCAGCTCGAGTAGACTTCCTCAATCATCTGTTTCCAGCTTTCCTTCAGCTTGACCACTTGTCAGGAACACAGCAGGGTTAAAAATGGTGGTGGCTTTTAGATGGACGTCATCCTGTTCCAGAAACACCGCTTGGTACTTTTAACATCCTGCTAGGGTATAGCCAATGCCCTCCTTTCTGTTTGTGAGGACTGGCAAACCCAAAGCTGGTGCCTTCATCAAGGCTTGCTTTAGTTCTCTGAATGCAGTCTTACCAGTGTCAGTCCAGTCTGTAAAACCATCACTTGAACTATTAGAAGCTTTAGGTTATTCATATCTAAGGTCCATAGTTCATAATCCACAGATGACACCATCCCACCATTCCCAGAAATGCTTGTAGTCCTTCAAAGTCCTGGGTTCAGGGAGGCAACAAATTGCTTCCTTTTTTTTTTTTTCCTCAGTTCCCAATTGTCTTTGTCCTCTTAAAATTTCAAAACCCAGGGAAGTTACCGCTTTCTATGTTATCTGCGCCTTTTTGACACCTGATAGCCACTAGTTCCAGTAAAGTTCAGGAGGCTAATTGTTAGTGCTGTGCCCTGTTCTTCTGTTTCTGTTGCAATCAGTATGTCATCTACATACTGTAACAAAGTCCCTTGAAGACTGTCCACGTGTATTGTGTTTTCCTCCCAGTTTCAGAGTTTTCCCATTCAAAAGCAAAAAGCTCCTGGCTCTTAGGCTCAAAAGGAATACAGAAGAAGGCATCTTCTAAGTCTAGCACTGTAAACCATTCTTGTTTCTCAGTGAGAGGTGTATTGCTCTCAGATCTTAAACTAGTCTATAATATTTTCCATTAACCCCTTTTACAGGCAATAGTAGGGTCTTATATTTAGATTCATGTTCTACTAGCCCTTGTCTGCTTTCTAATTTTAAAGGATATTGTTTAATTCTTACCAGACTTGATCCTGGTTTCAAGTCAATTTTCACAGGCTCAGCTCTTTTGGATTTACCTGGAACTTCTCCAGCCCAAACAATTGGAATTTCCGCATTATCCACTTCTGTCGGTATGAATTTCTTTTCGAGGTTGGTGTCCTGCAACAATAAAGCTTCTACCTCGATATATTTCGTTTCTGGAATTAAAATTCATTGCCCTTAAATTTGATTTCTGCTTCCAATTTTTCAAGCAGATCCCTTCCCAACAATGGCTTGGGAAAGTTAGGCAAATACAGGAACTGATGGGTGACCCATCACTTTCCAAATTTCATTGTCAAAGTCTTAAAGAAGGGCCTAACTTCACAAATTCCTGTCTCACCAACAATGCTTATATTTTCAGAACTCAATTCCCCTTCTAAGGTATTTAAACTAAGAATTCAGTTTTCTCTTCTCCCAGCTTGACTGTAACCAGAAGTTCCGCTGGGAAAGATTCCTCCGGTCCCCATCAAATATCCTCATTAATTTCTGCAAGTAACAGGGGACTGGAGTGCTTTTGCGAGGGACACTCCTGCTTCCAGTGACCCTCCTTCTTGCGGTGTGCACATTGTTTCTCACCAGCTGGGTGCCTAGATGGGAGGCCCCTCCATACATAATTCCACGTACTTGTCCCTGTCCCCTAAAAGGGACTCCTTTGCTTCTTCCAGCACCTACTTCCAAGGCTGCAATTATCCTACTGTTTACCCTCCTCTCTCCCATGCCACCTCCAGCCAAGGGGGCCCTTCTCCACAATACCACCACTTTTGCCGTCCTCCCATCCCTCCTCACTGATTCCGCATCTCTGCCATTCTCCCACAGACCATCTCAATAACCTCGACTTGTCACAGGTAATGGCTTTCCCTTTGCCATGTTGAGCCCTGGTGTCCTTTTTCAGAGCAACCATTCAGTCTACAACGCTCTGCAAGTTGTGCCAATTGTTCTGCGCCCAATCCACACTAGGTACAGAAGGCCAGGCACTATGTTTCTCCAAGAAACCAAGCAAAACTTCCCTGCCTCCAGGGGCACTCATTTTATCACTCAGATAAGGAGGGGGCAGTCTTCCCAGGAAAGCAGCACAAAAAATCGTGACTATATTACACCCTATTCATTAGACAAGGCAAATTCTAGACAAAGAGGTTTCACATAAACAAGGCAAATCTTAGTTAAGGAGATTTCACATTCATTTTCACGATGAAATGCACGATTCTCCAGATTTCCCACACTCACTTTACAATCGTATCGTGTCTCAGTTACTCATTCATTCACCAATCACACCAGAGTTAACTCGGCTCATTCACACTTAATTATCAATTTTACAATGTCTGGTACCCTCCTTGGTCACTCTATCAGCCCAGGTACCCCCCTTCCACACGGGGACTACGCTGCACGCCAGACGTCTCTGCACGATTTACCAGCAGCCCCGGCCACGCGTACGACTTACAGGCCTTTCCCATACCACATACCGTTTACTTCCGCGGCTTCAGGAGGTTCTTGTCTGCTCCCCCGGTGAGCGGCTGGCAGCAGAGGCTCCTCTGAGGAAAGTGCTCGGGGCGCACCCAGGGGCGTCCGCTCCACAGTCGATCCTGCGGTGAGGCAGAGAGTCTCCTGGCTGGCTTGCCAAACTGACGTGTGGAAAACAGACTCCACAATCTGTAAGATTGCAATGTAGGTATGTTTATTCAGTGCTGGGCAGCACAGGGGGTAGTCCCACCAAAGTTTTGCGCACCACAACACAGCAGCTTGTCCGTTTATATGTAGCAAAGTGCTACATATACATGACGTTTCCCAATACGCCTATATATAGGCATAACCTGTCCCTGCTTCGTATTAAAATTAGTTTCAAGATGTCATTGCACTAGACTTTGTGCAACTTATCACCACCTTCTGGGCCCAGCTATTCAGCCAGTTTTCAATTCACATCACTGTCTGCTCATCCAGCCCATCATCACATCACATCAACAGCTTCTCTATGAGGAAGTTATGGGAGACAGTGTCAAAGACTTTCCTGAAGTACAGGTAGATGATATCCACTACTTCCCCCTCATCTGCCAGGCCAGTCACTTCATCATACAAGTTTCTCAAGTTGGTCAAGCATGAATTCCCCTTGGTGAAGTCATACTGACCACTCCTGACTAGGGATGTTCAGTTTGATACTCATCAGTAAAAGAGACGCACTGTACCGCAGAGATTTGGAGTTACTGGAGAGCCCAACAAAAGGCCACTAATATGATTAAAGGACTGGCACTTCTTTCATATGAGAAAAGGCTGAAAAAGCTGGGACTGTTTAGCCTGCAGAAGAGAAGGCACAGGGGATCTTATCAATGTGTATAGAAATCTGAAAGGAGGGTGTAAAAAAAAATGGATCCAGACTGCCCACAGATAGAACCAGAGGCAGTGGACACAAACTGAAACACAAGAGGTTCCATCTGAACATTATGGTGAGGATGACTGAGCACTAGAACAGCTCACCCAGGGACGCTGAGGAATCTGTGTCCTTGGAGTTATTCAAAGGCTTTCTGGACATGGTCTGGAGTTGGGCCAGATGAACTCCAGGGTTGCCTTCCAACCTCAAGCAGTATGTGATTCTGTGGAATATTTACTTAATTTTTTGCCTGTCTTGTCATCTGCCATGGCTTGATCTTCTACAGATGTACATTAAAAGGTAGGTTGTCAAAGATACTAGTGGACCACATTGCTACCTGTTTAGAAATTTATTTTTTAGAATATGACTAAGACAGATGCCTAAGTATTTTCTGGATGAATAATCTTGTAAAGTGAAATACCATTCTGTATTAAAGTTTTTTACAATTGTAAATTTGCTATGACTCCAAGTAGTATATAAATTGTGCAGTGGAATAGCCAACAGTAGCCTGTGAGAAATACCACACTGGAAATATAAATCATCTTTTTAATAGGGTGCACACTTCTGAGCAATCACACACCTTGATTGTTATTGTCTTGATTAATCATGGCTGGTTGACAAATTTAGTCTTACAAAACAGTTTTAGAAGTTAAACATCTTTGAATAGTTTGAACCACATTTTTTTTCAGTCAATGTAAAGCCTAGCTATCTGTACAAAAGCTACTCTTGTGTAGTTCACAATTTTTGAGAGTTGGGAAGTAAGCATGCAGACTATGAAGCTCATTAGAGCACTATATCTGGATAATAGGGATTTACTTTCCCTGCCTATCAGCTCAGTGCCTCTTATTGTCTGTCAAGCCAGACTTTTGTGAATTGTGGTTTAAAATATAATGTTTGAAAAGGGTATGAACTGCTGGAGCTTTGTAGATGTGGCCCACCATTAATGGTTAGGCAAAGAAGATTTTTCATTCACATTTTTGTAAGTTTTTCTAAGAATCTGGGATTTCAAAAATTAGACAAGTCTTCATTATCTGACAAATTCCCAGTGAACTGCTGTTAGGAAACGCAACAGGAAATCCATCTTTACAGAGGTAGCAAAAATGAGTACAGAGTAAATATCCTCAACAAAGTGCTGCAAACTTTCCAACGAGGAAAAAAAAATCATACAGCAGCAACAGAGGTCCACTATGGTGTTTCCTTGGGAAAAGGGGCCTGATCTGCAGCTAGAGAAACTGCAAGGAGACTTTTCTATTAAATGGGTGGTAGGATAAGGGAGGAGTCCCTCCCTACTAATTACAAAACAGGAAGCTTATGTCCAGCAACTCCTAAAATCCTTTCCCAAATGAAGAAACATGCATGATTATTTTTTCTGGTAACTAAAACTAAGCACAAAGTCTCTTTGAAACTCTTCCTTTCTGCAGAGGTAAAATATTTGTGTTTCTCAAAAAAACTCAACGCAGAATTCAGAATGTTGTCTGACGGTATCTGTAAGTTCTTTATCTGATCAGAATATATTATTTTCCTTTAAAGAAGAATATTTTGCCTAATCTGTATAGAGGATGTATTTAGTGCCTTCTTCAGAGATGTCAGTTCTCACATTTCCTAATATGCAGTTTCATAACTTTCCTATGGTATTTGCTTTGTATTGTCTCTTATCTTCTGCTTCAGAACTCATTGGCATAGTCCACATCCACTAGATAGTATTTCTTAGGTGTCCTAGATATTTTACGTAGTCTCCATTCACAAAACAGTGCAGTAGATGTATACTTTTATTACACTTTATTATCTGTTCATTTACTATTTTATTTAATTTCTCTGCAGTTTTTAGTCCACTTGGTTTAGCATATTTCTTTTGTTTTTTTTTCATGGCATTAAATCTATTCTTTTAACAATTACTGGATTTAGGTTAAACTGATCTTTTGGCCTCTTCTAATCTTATTTGAAAATATATGTAGAATTTCTTGTTCATTAGTAACACACTGAGATAATGGCTTTCATGTTTAGGTAAACATGAAAAAAAAGGTTATAAAGATCAAAAAAGAAGGCAATATTTTTAATATTTCTTTTGTTTCCTTTTAATAACTTCTCAAGAGGCTTCACAGTTTATAGCGTTTCTCCAATGAGATGATACTATTTGTGACACTAACTGGCAGAAAGGGGCAAATTTCTTGACTGCTAAAAAGATCTATTATATGGCTAAAACCAGAAATACATAAATCAGATATTTGTCAAAATTCCAGGGAGACATGCATTGACTTAGTAATATTCTTTAAAGGGACAATGGAAAAGATCAGCTAGTACTTTTTCCTGCAACTATTCCCGTGATAGTCACAAGTATGAAAATATAGAATAAGCAGCTTTTTTGCTATGTAATTATTTATAAATGGCTTAACCATGTTATGCTCCAAGATCGTTCTCTGAGAGTATAGCACTGATCAGGGTGAAATAAAAGCAGAATCGCAGCTGCTGTATGACAGAGACAAGCTTCTATACACACATTTTGCTCTCAAGCTAAAAATATCTCTGTATACTTGAAGATACTGTGACTTTCCTTTCTGAATTAATTTCAGATTTTTCGGGAAGGGTATATCTGGACTTGGTTTTGCAGTCTGGGAGGATATTGAGAGCTTGTCCATTAGTGACCAAACATTTAAACTTTGTTTTCAGATGCATCCTTCTTTTCATAAACTAGCATGGAATTTTATTTTAAGAAGTGAACTTTCCTGGCCTAATTTTCTATTTTGTGTGACAAATTATTTTCTTAGCTAGGTTCATAGCCTACTATTTCACTCAGTGATAGTAAATAACATTCAAGAGATTGCTACACATGATGTTTATTTTAAATACGGTTGTACTGGTCTTTTCCCAGAATAAATCTACTGTATCTGATAAAGCTTCCTTCAGTGCATGTGAGGTCCCATTAGTAATACTTGGCAACTAAAAATAAATTGTCCCTTTCTTAAATATTTCTTAATATGAACCATCATCTTCATTTATTCAAACACAATAATTTGTGTATGCATCTGTGATTTTGATATACATGTATGTGCAATCATGTCATGGCCATAAGACAGTGAAGGGAAGGCAAGGTAGTGCATAATAGAGAGTGAATATAGTCAAGAGCATATAAACTGATCAGATGAGGGCTACAAAAATGATCAGAAGTCTGGAACACCTCTCATGAAGAAAGGGGGAGAGAGTTAGGGTACAACCTGTTGAAGAGAAGGCTCCAGGGAGACTGTATTTGGGACTTTTAATTCTTAAAGGGGGCTTAAAAGAAAGGTGGAGAGAGAGGGCCTGTAGGGATAGAACAGTAGGTACCAGTTTTGACCTAAAAGAGGGTAGGTTTAGATCAGATCTAAGGAATTCTTTACAATTAGGGCATTAAGAGACTGAAACAGGTTGCCCAGAGAAGTTGTGGATGCTCCATCCCTGGAAGTGTTCAAGGTCAGGTTGGATGGGGCTTTGAGAAACCTGATCTAGCACAACATGTCCCTCCTCCCTACAGGGGGGAGTCAAACTAAATGATCTTTAAAGGTCCCTTCCAACCCAAACCATTCTATGACTTTACCATTTTCTCAAAACAAAATTACAGTAAATATCCTATAACCTAAGCAGAATTCAAATAATTTCACCCACCTGTTACAAAATAAGAAAAATGCAATATAACAATTTAATTTTATGCTTTTGTGGCTTAAATTTATTTTGAGGTTAATGAGTAAGTAAGCAGATTGTATAGGCTCATATTTTCTATTCCATTTCCATGTCTCCCAATTGAGAATAAGTCCAATAAAAATGAATCTGTATTTCTAACTAACTGGTCACTTAATGGCAGCCACCTTGATTACAAAGTGGCGTTTTGTTTGCAGAAAAAATGTAAGGAGTAACATCGGAAATGGTTAAGATTTCAGTGGGGGATGATGGCATATATGATCTCTCAAAATCACTTTGAGATGGCTGAAATAATAGGTTATAAAAATCCTCCGGCCTTTGGTCCTCCCGGAGTGAAATATGTGCTTTCTGCAATATGTAGTGCAGGACTAAAAATGAATTTTTTGAAAGCTCAAACTTTTCAATAGGAGACAGCAGCTTCTCTGTTGGTGTCACCCTGTGCTGTGGCCTTGCGTTAAAACTTAAAAATTCAAAAGTATTTCCTAAAAATTAACAATAATACACACATAATTAGAGCAAGGAAGTCTTATAGGAAACTCTTTGCAACAGTAAGACACACATTCAGAGAAATGTCATGATAGAAAATAGGATATACATCCATTCTGTCAAGCGGATTATGTTCAGGGCTATCAATATTGAAGGTGAACTACCAAGCTCCCTTGCACATTAGTTGTGGACCATTGCCTTACATTGACCTCTGCTTGATATAATACTTATTAGCCAAAGGGAGCCAAGGGGATATAAATACAACTAACAAATGGACAAGCAAGCAGACAATTTAAAAGTAAAGAGAATGAAACTCAAAGAAGTAGAATGATTATACAGCATTGTGCTTTTCAATGTTATTGTGTTCTGCTGTGCTAACAAGTTCATCTGAAAAACACTCAGTGACAGCAATGAAAAAGCATTGTGTTAAGCACCTGACAACTAACATGGCAAGAAAAAACACATTTGGTCCATGCTGAAACAGTTCTTGCAACAAAAGGAATTGGAATCCCAGTAAAAGTCCCTTACCCTTTCTCAAACTGAGAACCCAAATATATTCACAATCCTTGGTACAGAAATCTCAATCAGATTTTTCCATGCCTGTCCTTTTGTTCACAGGGGTCAAACACTAGTGGCTTCCAAATACAGCTGAATGTAGACTTCCTTCTGGACGTGTTTATTTAATGTATTAAATAACACCGCATTTCTTAAATAAAACTGATTGTGTTTTCTTATGACTGTAGCACTTCTAATAGTCTTAAGAATGTAGTGCCTAGATATTCCCATGAATGTTGCTTTCTAAAGACTGAATTCAAGTCAGAATAAGGACTCAAGTTTACCATCCCCAGCATGAAGCTCTGCTGTTAAGGGCTATGATTTATACAAAAATTCTGAATGGAAATTGGATGTGCCTTGAAAACTTCCAGTATGCTGAAAAATATTCTTTCTTTTTGTCTCTTCTAATGAACCCCCTCTTTCTCCAGCAAAACTACAAGTTTTTCTTTGCTACTTTATTTTTGTGCATCCAAACACTGATGAGATCCTTCCTGCCTCATATAGCCTTGAACTATTTATGAAAAGGAGTAACACCCTTCTAACTTCATATTCATTATTCAAACTATTAGTTAATGACATAAAGACTCATTCCCTTCTCCCACAAGAAGTCGGGCAAAATTTACAGCATAAATCTGTGGTTGTGAAGAATTAGACAGCTCTAGTCTTCATTTACAGTCTCCACATAGACAAGACAGAGGGTATGACTGCTTAACTGTGCATAGCTAATGGATATAATAAAAATCCTATACCAAACTGCATGGTTCTCAGACAATTTAAATAGTTTTTCAGCTATGTATACTAGTTTAATATATTAAACTATTTAAAAGCCACATTTCTGCCACTATCTTCTGCTCTAATTTCTACTGACTTCATAATTTGTAAGTATGTGGCTGTTAAATTGTTTGCTGTATGTTCCCAGATCTTCCTTGTATATTCTCCCTTCTTTTGTTCTTAGATGAATTGGTAGTGGTGGAGTTTATCCGGCTGCTGGCCTCGGAGTTCAGGCTTGATTTCAGTCTAGACTGGTATAACTGTAAATCTAACTGAAAACAGTAATTTCTGGTTAGTTACTAACATAAATTAATTTGAGGTCTTTGTAATCAAAGCACAAAGCCCACATTTATTCCTACATTTATTCCTTGTTATACTTCTGGAAGAGAGTACTTAGTAAATCATAGAATCATAGAATGTTTTGGGTTGGAAGGGACCCCTAGAGGTCATCTAGTCTGCAGTGAGCAGGGACACCACTAACTAGATCAAGTTGTTCAGAGCCCCATCCAACCTGACCTTGAATGTTTCCAGGGATGAGGCCTCCACTACCTCTCTGGGCAACCCATTCCAGTGTTTCACTACCCTCATTGTAAAGAATTTCTTTCTTATATCCAATCTAAAACTGCCCTGCTTCGGTTTAAAACCATTACCCCTTGTCCTGTCACAGCTGGCCCTACTAAAAAGATTTTCCCAAACTTTCCTATAGGCCCCCCTTAAGCACTGAAAGGCTGCAATCAGGCCTCCCCACAGCCTTCTCTCCTCCAGGCTGAATAAGCCCAACTCTCTCAGCCTGTCCTCATAGGAGAGGTGCTACAGCCCTCAGATCATTTTTGTAGCCCTCTGGACCTGCTCCAACAGTTCCATGCCCTTCTTGTGCTGAGGGCTCCAGAGCTGGACGCAGTACTCCAGGTGAGGTCTCACCAGAGCAGAGGGGCAGAATCCCCTCCCTTGACCTGCTGGCCATGCTTCTCTTGATGCAGCCCAGGGTACGGTTGGCCTTCTGGGCTGCCAGCGCACATTGCCGGCTCATGTCTAGCTTTTCATCCATCAGTACCCCCAAGTCCCTCTCGACAGGACTGCTCTTGATCCTTTCTTCCCCCAGCCTGTATTGATACTGGGGGTTACCCCGACCCAGGTGCAGGACCTTGCACTTGGCCTTGTTGAACCTCATGAGATTCACACAGGCCCACCTCTCCAGCCTGTCCAGGTCTCTTTGGATGACAACCCGTCCTTCTGGCATGTCAACTGCACCACTCAGTTTGGTGTTGTCTGCAAACTTGCTGAGGGTACACTCGATCTTGCTCTCTGATTGATGAATATATTAAACAGCACTGGTCCCAGTATGGACCCCTGAGGGACATCACTTGTCACTAGTCTCCATTCAGACATAGAGCCATTGACCACTACCCTCTGGATGCGACTAGCCAGCCAGTTCCTTAACCACTGAACAGTCCACCCATCAAGTCAAGGTTCGAGACATGGCTGAGAGGATGCCACAACTCATCAGGAAAATGGACTACTATCCTCTACTACTATTTCATGTGGGAACAAATGATACAGAAAGCAGAAGCCTGAGCAAAATCAAAGAAGAATTTAGAGCCCTGGGGGTACAAGTGAAAAACATTGGGGCCCAGGTTATCTTTTCTTCTATCTTACCAGTTCAAGGGAAGGGAACGACCAGGAACAGGCGCATAATGTACATTAACTCCTGGTTACGTGGCTGGTGCCGTTGTGAGGGTTTTGGCTTTTATGACAATGGGACGTTCTTCGATGACTACAACCTGTTAGGGAGAGATGGGGTCCACCTCTCTAGGCGGGGCAGGGGAATCCTAGGCAGTAGGTTGGCCAACTTGGTACGGCGGGTTTTAAACTAAAGGACTTGGGGGGTGGGGTGTGCAGTCATATCGCAGTCGCATCTGATGGGGGAACAAGTGTGTCAGTTCAGAGCAGCAACAAATGTGCCGTAGCTGCCTCCCAACTTAAAAACCAGAAGACCAACTGCCCTAAAGGTGGGCTTGGCAGTGACAGGTCCTCTTTCATCCCTCCAGGGAAACCTAGGTGCTCAACTGCCTCACTGAAATGCCTTTACACCAATGTGCGCAGCATGGGGAACAAGCAGGAAGAGCTGGAGTTCTGTATGTGGGGCCATGATCTCATCGCGATTACAGAGACATGGTGGGACAACACGCATGACTGGAACGCTGCCATCGATGGCTATGTGCTTTTCAGGAAAGACAGGCCTACGAGGCAAGGCGGTGGAGTCGCTCTTTATGTAAAAGAGCAACTGGAATGTATAGAACTCTATCTGGGAGCGGATGAAGAACAAGTTGAAAGCTTGTGGGTGAAAATTAAGGGGCAGGCCAACATGGGTGACACTGTGGTGGGTGTTTACTACAGGCCACCCAATCAGGACGAGGAAGTTGATGAGGCCTTCTATAGACAGCTAAACGTAGCCTCACAATCGCAGGCCCTGGTTCTCATGGGAGACTTCAACTATCCGGATATCAACTGGAAGGACCAAACTGCAAGGTGCGCACAGTCCAGGAGGTTCCTGCAGAACATCGATGATAATTTTCTGACCCAAGTGGTGGAGGAGCCAACGAGAAATGGAGTGCTACTGGACCTTCTGCTGGCAAATAATGAGGAACTGGTTGAGGATGTGAAGGTAGGGGACAGGCTTGGCTGCAGTGACCACGAGATGGTCAAGTTCCGGATTCTGAGAGGGGGAAGCAGAAAAACAAGTAGGACTACCACATTGGACTTTAGGAGAGCTAACTTTGGCCTCTTCAGGGACCTACTTGGAAGAATTCCATGGGCTATGGCTCTCGAAGGTAGGGGAGTCCAAGAGAGCTGGCTGCTGTTTAAGGAGCTCTTCCTCCGTGCTCAGGGTCGGTGCATCCCTGTGAGTAGGAAATCAAGTAAACGAGGTAAGAGGCCTGCATGGATGAACAAGGAGCTTCTAGTGAAAGTCAAAGAAAAGAGTAAACTCCATGGGATGTGCAAAGAGGGTCAGGCCACTTGGGAGGCATACAGGAACGCTGCCAGAGCATGTAGGGAAGCAACTAGAAAGGCCAAAGCTCACCTAGAACTAAGTCTGGCAAAGGACATCAAGGACAACAAGAAGAGATTCTTCAAGTATGTCAGCAGTAAACGTAAGACTAGGGGTAATGTGGGACCGCTGTTGAATGAAATGGGTGCCCTGGTGACAGAAGATACAGAGAAGGCGGAGCTACTGAATGCCTTCTTTGCTTCAGTCTTCACTGTCGAGGCTGGCCCTCAGGCTCTCCAGTCCTGGCAGGTAAGCGAGCAAGTTTGGAGAAAGGATGACCTTCCCTCTGTTGATGTGGATCAGGTGAGGGATCTTTTAAGGAAGCTGGACCCCCACAAGTCCGTGGGCTCTAATGGAATGCACCCGCGAGTGCTGAAGGAACTGGCAGATGACATTGCTGAGCCACTCTCCATCATCTATGAAAGGTCATGGAGAACAGGGGAGGTGCCTGATGACTGGAAGATAGCCAATGTCACTCCAGTCTTCAAAAAGGGCAAGAAGAAGGACCCAGGGAACTACAGGCTGGTTAGTCTCACCTCTGTCCCTGGAAAGGTGATGGAACAACTCATTCTGAGTGTCTTCTCTAAGCAAGTGGAGGAAAAGCGGATGATCAGGAGTACCCAGCATGGATTCACCAAGGGGAAATCATGCCTGACCAATCTGATAGCCTTCTACAATGGCATGACTGGCTGGGTAGTTGAGGGGAGAGCGGTGGATGTTGTCTACCTTGACTTCAGCAAGGCTTTTGACACTGTTTCCCATAACATCCTCATAGGGAAGCTCAGGAAGTATGGGTTGGATGAGTGGACAGTGAGGTGGATTGGGAACTGGCTGAATGGCAGGGCTCAGAGGGTTCTGATCAGTGGGGCAGAGTCCAGCTGGAGGCCGGTAGCTAGTGGAGTTCCCCAGGGCTTGGTACTTGGCCCAGTCTTGTTCAACTTGTTCATCAATGACCTGGACGAAGGGACAGAGTGCACCATCAGCAAGTTTGCTGATGACACAGAACTGGGAGGAGTGGCTGATATGCTGGAAGGCTGTGCTGCCATCCAGGGGGACCTGGACAGGCTGGAGA